>JACMIG010000229.1:0-11646 GCA_014805385.1 Levipalatum texanum
AATTGCGCCATTTTTTCTTTGCCATTCTCATTTTCTGTTTCGTCCCATTCGGGTTCGTGTTGGCAATTCCAACACCTCGAGCATGCCACCTTCCCTCCCCCCCCCCCCTTTCCCCCTGAATGTGCTCTCTCACTGCGCCCCATTCTCTTCCCCCCCTTTACAGCTTCGAACGAAAACGGAAGTAAGAGGTGCTGAATAGAAAGCAATGAATCGTCAGCTTAATGAGATTCGGCCGACAGTGCCGATGTTATCGCACTGTTTCTAAAAACAAAAAAGAGAGAAACTTTGATCGAATTATTGTCAGTGGGATGATCGTTTGCTCATCGTCCTGCTAAATTCCTGCTAAATCGTCCTGCAAAGACTCGTCCTGCTAAATTGCACTCAGGCTTGAAGTAGTATCAATGACGTTTTTTTACCCGTCGGGGATTCGGGAAGGGAATCTTTGACTGATATACAGCGTATTTTCAAGAAAGCTTACTCTCCGGAAAAAATCCGGTGACAATAACAAGTGCGAATATGGGTGCTGATGTAAGGGTGGTTCGATCACACGGGGGGAACCTTTTACGAGTTCGGTAACACTGCCAGAACCAAAAAAGTTTGATGGAAATGGGGGATGGCAGGGGAGAGAGAGGGAGGGAGAGAAAAGAGAGAAGAGGACAGTGTCGAGAGTTCAGGGGCCCTTGCCATAGACAGTAATCGGGTGATCGCACTGGCGGAACCGGTAGAGATGAAATCATGCGCTCCTCGATTCGGACAAAAAATGGAAGAGAGTTTGTGATGATGATGTGATCGGACGAGATTCACTTGGAGTCGTAGAGTTCACGAACAATAGATTCCTATCAATATTCAAAAGCGAGAAGAATAACGATCATTTATGGAATCCAAAGACGTCGAATATGGATGCCGAATGCAATATCCGAGATGGGCTTGAAAGCTCCAGGATGTTTTATCGCTACTAAAGCTAGCATATTTCAGTCCGAACTGGTCAAGGCGCTGAACCTGGAACAAGGGCCACCCCGAAAGAGAATCTATCTCCCTCCAAGTACTGTAGACGGTCGGATGTCTCTTGATAAATAATTAATTTGCAGTCGATGTGTCTCACTCTGCCATCTGTCTGCCAAAGGAAATAATGGCACTCTTTTTTCACGTGAGTTGATATCTTTTCCAGGATCTTTTACAGACTGTCGTTCCAAATTAGTAAATTATGCTTGCCGTTTACATTGTCCTTTCTCAAGAGTAAGCTAGCAGTACATATTGTTTGTTAGGCTAGAAACCTAATTATTCCAGGACACCGATGTTTTTTATCGTAGAATATCACACCAATTTCAGCCCATGAATGGCGGCGGCACAGTGAAAAGCTTCGATGGCACTGGAACTCAAGGGGAACTCTTCCTCGAGTTGGAAAGCCCAGAAATATTCGGCTACAACGCGGAGGACGATAATCGGGCAAGGGAGATGGTGAGGAGGCCGTTGATGGACATGGCCCCGCTGAGAAGGCAGATCGTGGGTGGTCCCTTAGTGATAATTAGATCGTGGGTGGTCCCATGGAAGATAGTTAGATCATGGGTGTTCTCTTCAATATTCCGTAATTCAGGAGATCATGCGACATCCCAACGGCGTCGTTAACCTCGCTCGTGGTTTCAAAAAACGAGTACGCAGACTTTTCTCGCACTGCGTGTGTGCCAACGAGAGCAACGAGAGGCTCCAGCCAAATGCCGTCCTCCGACGATGCCACTCGGTCAGAGTCTACCCGAATGAGGGATGATATTTTTGAATTACAGTATGAATCCTTTGCCAGCGGAAGTATGCCCGAAATGCTGACTCTTACCTGCAGCAATGTATGCTCCTTTGTTCCCCATGAGTCCTGATTGATCATTGAGAATACAAATATTTTTTCACCTATGTGAGACAGGGTTACCAATATATATTTCACAAATAGGTCATTGGATGGTTGTTGCAGTGAAAATTTTCGATTTGTGTAGAAGCATTCAGCGTTAAAACGAAAATGTTGTTTATTCAGCGTCGCGAGGACGAGCAGAACGAGGACGACTACGCAACTGAGATCGACGTAAGTTTTCCTATTATAAGGCATGGAATATATTCTTCCTTTTTCGCAATCCCGCATGCCTTTCCTAGTGGTGCGGGGAATCCGGATATTTTTCGAGTCCTCACTGATTTCCAAAGTGTAGGTTGCCGTGAGCTAACCAAGAGGCGTTCAATTTATATGCATCGGACATGAATTGACTCTTATGAAAAAGAGCTCGGAAAAATTAGTTTTTGGTTGCAGAAATTAACATTTTCGCATGTTCTCTGATTGTGAGTGTTTTTGGAGGGATTGCCGGTGTATCGACCGACCGCTGACGACAACCACTTCCTCTGTGTGTGCTTGGGCTGTTGCCGTGTGAGTTCTCAACCTATCTGCAGCTATTATATTATGGCAGTTCCAAGGTCGATTGAGACTCTATTTTTTGAGACGAAACTGCATAACTATAATAGCTGCAATAATGCTTGGCCAGCTTCCCTTTCCAATTTAATGCATGGGTATTGAGCAGTCCTGTTTTCCTCGCCTCCGGAGCCGAACTCCTTCGGATGCTGCCATTTCAAGGGACTTACCCGTTGAGTGTCTTTTCAGAATGAGTTAATTCAAACGATTCAGGGCTTCTCTGTCCGCTATCACCCTGCTCCTGAAACCGACAGCTCATACACCTAGAAGTACATGCAACAATCGAGCCCCCAAAAATATTCCGGTTGTAAATATGTCAATATCTCCAATGTAATACACTGTCCTCTCGCGTACATTCCAATGTAGTCCGACCGATGAGAAACTTGTATGATATAGAAGCTTATATCCCTCGACGAGTTTCTTTGCTTCCATGATGACCCTGTGACACAAGTAGAAATTGTCGATATTTCGTGTACTCTTCTTTACCATTAGAAAGTCGCAGATGTACCCACTTAGCAGGGTTTCATTAATTCACACATCTTTGGAGTCCAAGAATCAAAGTGCTGTCTGAAATTATGTGTGCTAGATGATTTTGTTTTCTAGGTGAGGTGAACCTAGTCTTATTTAGTCCGATCGATCGTACGATAACCTGCAAACTTAATAAAGATTTATCCAGAGAGAACAAATATTTCAGCATGCAACGGTGTTGTGGCGATTGAATCGCTGGATGCAGGCGCGCTTGAATGCTGCCACGTCTTTCTGAACATGAATCTTGGCTGATACAATAGAGTAGGGCAACCTTCTCGACCTCCTCCGCGATCTCCTGGATGTTTTCCTTGTAGATGTTTCCGACGACGGCCGCAAATCCGTCACCGAAGATCGACGCAGCCGTCGATTTCTTTAAGATCGGAGTGAATTCTTTTATCTCGTTCCACTAACCTTCTTCGGGGTGCTCTGCTCTTTCTTCGCTTCCTTCTCCTTGCTCTTTTCCTTGACTTCTCCATCCTCCTCTTCCGTCGTGGTAGCCTCCTCGATCGAAAGCTCCTCGAACTTGTCCAACTCCGAGCTCGAATCATCCTCCGAAATCGGCGGGTTGCGGTTGAAGACCTACAGTGGTTTCATAGCGGGAAAGATTTAAAAATTACTTCTATATGGAATCACGGTGATCTGGTCTTTCAATGGTTTCTGATCAGACAGACGTCGTGATAAACCCGTTTCCTATCAGAGAGAACTAACTTCATACCTGCATCTCGATATCGCCGCATATCTCCATGCCCTGTCTCGGCTCGGGCAGGCGCTGCGTCCAGAAGTACGACTGGGCCATGAGTGAACACGGCGGAGGAGAAGGGGTCAAACACTCAAAGTGCAGTCTTTCTGTGAGAATGATCTGAGGGGGAGACCCTTCCCCCGCACCGAATAATTGGCTGTGATCGAGGGCGATCGTCAACAGAGGGCGCATCCCTAACTGTGGCTCATCAGTGCACAGACATCACCCCCTGACGACGTGAAAATGCCCCCGGGCAAAGGGCAGGGAGAATCGTCTAGCATGATCAATAGTAACTGAACTTGAGAAAATATGCACTTTTAAGTGTCTCTGAAGCGTTGCAAAGTGGAACTATTATCGGGGATCTCAATATTGCCAAAAAAATCGGTCAACGACCACACGATGACCTGCGATACAAACGCGCCAGGTTGACAAGAAGTGGGATAGAGGTGCTTTTGCCACGCAATTCAAGGCTAACAAATGCATCCAGGGCTTATAAAGCTTCGTGATTGTAGCAGAAAGCCCTTATAGTTCCTGCTACAAATTCCTTCGGACTTTCTGTTTTCCCACCACCGATTGAGGGTGGAAAGCGAGCCTTTGCATCATCAAAAAAGGCAAAAGATTCGCTCTGCGAGAGGGGGACGGTTCACAGCGGGAGTCGGTGAAGTTAACAGAGAGTAGGCAACCTGTCCAGCCACTCACCCCTCTCAGGTATTTTGAAATACCTCGGGAATTTTTTCAGCTAGGAAAACAGGAGTTTTCGCCTCTGTCTGATCAAATCCGCATGGACAGAATCGAGGACAGTTTTTGAAACGCCTTGAGTTTTCCCTTTCTTCTGATAAACGGCTCCTCATTGCGTGGAGAGAAGAAGGGGCTGGCTGTGTGATTTATGTCCCCTCGCCTCTCTTCTCACCTCGGAATCCGATTCCACTCACGATCATTAATTACGAGGGGAGAGGCGCCTGTTCGCGTTTATCCCAGCCTTCTTCTTTCTCTCTCTCCCCGCACTTCACACCTCGGCGTAGTGGTCGGTGATCAAAAGAAAGGACCGCCACGGCGAACATCCATCATTCCGAGGCCTCTTTCCAAGTCAACCGCGAGTCACTTGGCGCAACGTTTGGCGATGCCCTGTATCTCCGTCTGAGATCTTGAGAAAGCTCCATAAACTTTCAGGCTTAGCTCAAAACGCTTCACATATTACAATGCTGTCTCTCTTTCTCATGTTGTAAAGCTCATAATATGAACTCCGATGAATTCTTGATAACCGATAAGAGTCCCGAAAAAGGTTTGGATACGGTCCTTTTGACGGTATGTTCATTCCTCGTAGGTAACTGAACTCGTTAGCTCCCCTCCTCCTCTTCCTGCATGGGCCATTGACTCTCTTCCCCCGCCTGCTCCAGAGGACATTATGAGTGTCATGCATCTCATCATTGGTACTCCTTGAAAAACGCTGTCCCCTAGTCTGCCGGGTGTAACCTTGATCACTATTCAGTGTTGTATTCTGAGGATAATCCCCTGTGGATTGGGGGGCCCTGCTTCTGGAGGTCATCTGAGAAGAGACGGGACATTAGTTCGGGGGGAGGGGAGAAAAGCTGGCTGGGACGAGAAAGAGTCCAATTCATGAGCCAACACCTGGAGACTCATCAATCTCCTACTCGCGCCTCATTCACACACTCTTCACGAGGTGATTTGTCAGTTTGCGAGGGTGGATCGCCTCCTGGATGTAACCAGTAGCCACCCCTATACTACTCCTCTTTGTCTCCGAGAGGCCAGCTCGTAGGCTCTCCGCCTTTCACCATAGTTCTTCAACAGATGCTGATCCGAGGGGGTGGTTTTACTACTGCGCAGTACGACTGGTCGCCTGGGGCCGAAACCATTCTCTCTTTATGCCGGGGACTCCTTTGACCCCACGATTGCGCAAATTAGCCCTCCCAGCCAGATGTCAGTAAATACCCGCAGTGGTAGAGTGCTCTTCAAATTCCGAAATATCCGAAAGTCGCCCTTTCTTTCCAGCCTTCGAACATGGGGTAACGTCGTTCTAGACCGCCGACTAGGTGTCCTCAAACCACGAAATTTCTATCTCAAACTCTGCATATTGACCACGAGGGCGAATTCGATGACTGGACTTCTGATCCTGAAATATACGAAAGTCCCCTATCCCTTGTTAGCTCTTCCTCATGGCTCTCCATCTCAAGCTCAAGCTCGGCGCTATCATGCCCTCTGATCAAGGGTCCTCAGCAGTAGTATTCTCAATCCTCGATCTCGGGGCTCTTGAGGTACCCGCGCGACCACTTCATCTCACTCCAACTCTTCATCAGAGAGTGCTTGCTATCATAGCAGGCATCTATCATGGGACCCCGTCGGCCAATGGATCCCCAGAGGGAAGAGGGGCCATTCTCGAA
Source organism: Levipalatum texanum (assembly GCA_014805385.1). NCBI lineage: Eukaryota > Metazoa > Nematoda > Chromadorea > Rhabditida > Diplogasteridae > Levipalatum > Levipalatum texanum. Next base: position 6,110 of record JACMIG010000229.1, read on the forward strand.
AGAAGAGCACGACAACTCCACGGGTTCTCTGAAGTTCCGGTGTTTAGCAGCTTGTTTATTTCCCTGGGATTTCGAAGTCTACTGGCGGTGATTTATCTGAGCTGGTGATCTAAACAGAGGCCACTTCCTGCCCCGCAGATGCGAACCCTCAGGGAGCGATTACTTGAAGCTCGCGCGAGAGCACTCATATTGCCCCGTCCCGCCTAATTTCTGCCCCTCCCGAGATGCTGATCTCCAGATGTGTGATGACTGGCGCGAGAGTGAAATGAAATGAAAGGGTTCCCCCTCCTCCCCCTCTATCTTTCCCTCGCAAAACGGGCCTCGGATCGAAATGAGCCCTTGTTACTACACGATCGCATTACGGGGCTGTCATAGGAGATGATGGATGTATCTTAGCCCCCTTCAAGGGCCTGGCAACAGATCATAGTCCCGAGGATACTGTCTGTTGCTGGGGGACTGTCATTAGTTATCCTCTCTTCTCTCCAGACCAGATGCCCCGGGCCGGTCCCTTCAGGTCAGAGCATATTCTGTCTGGTGAGCCTCCCAACTCTTCCCTCCTCGTTCCACATTCCCGAGTTATCGTGTTGTGTCGTGGGCCTCTGTTCTCTTGCTCTCCTCTTCTCGACTACTATACTAGGTAGTCATTGTTCGCAGGATATGGGCGTGAGTCCTGTCCACCTTTCATGTTTGAGCGAGTACTTCTCCGATTTCCAGAGGGAGGAGGAGACACCGGAGTTGCACTTGTTCCGATACTGAAATAGTAGCCAGCCCGTAGATATCCGTCCGGAGGGGAGAAAAAACTTCTGTGGGAGAGGAAGAGGAGGGATTCGGGGGATCTTGTAGATCAAAGTGGATCCTGAAAAAAGAAAAGGAGCCTTGGAGTGTTTGCGCGTCGAAGTTGCACCGTGGCCATCTCGCCTTACAGTCTCTCTGGTGGTCATCTCCTCTTCGAGCCGTGCTTGCCCACTCGACTAACAGTCAATAATCCCCCCCTTGGCCCCGCTCTCGTGAGGTCACTTGGCCACACTTGGCGCGCGGGGCTCAATCACGCCCGCCATTGAACGGGATCCCCTTTTCCTGTTTCTCTAGCCCATGATTCGAAGAATGACTCCTTCTCTCTTCTCCACGAGGCTGATTAGCATTCTCCAATGGGCCACCACCCACCAATGGGAGGAGAAGCTGCCCCAATCCTTTTGTTGTCTTCTTCTCTCTGTTCCCTTGCACTGGCGTCATGCTGCATAGCTCCACTACTAAACGTACCTGCCTTCTCTAGAAGGTAAAGGTGCATCCCTATCAAGGCTAATGGTCCATGTCCATCTTCTCTGAAACACTCCGTCTCCGATTCTAAACTTTCTCTATTCCCATCCGTCACGAAACGTTCAGTTTACATTTAGCTTGCTTACTCTTTCTGCACCCCTCTGTTACTTGCAAGGCCCTCTTTTTCCACTTCCTCTTCGGAGACATGTTCGTCGAAGTCTCTATATTTGTGCTAATTGCTAATCATCCCTTGGCTGCAGTCCAGTCTTCCCACTATTTATAGCTGTCATGTTGTCAAACACAATGGAGCGCATCAACTCACGGTGGTCAATTGCATTGAAGGCAGGTGAATACTTTCCTCCACTCCTCCCCCTCCTCCACTACCTCCTCCGCCTCCTCCTCCTCAACCTCCTCCCCTTCCCCTCGGCCTTCGAGCCGTTCCACTTGCGTATCGGTCACACCAACACAAACAGTTCATGCGAGAGGCACTTGACTCTTCTGGATCCATGACCGAACGGTCACTCCTTTTGGTCACTGTTAGCGATAAGGATCAATTCTTGGTAATGCTATTGTCCAATGGGCGTTCCGGTTCAGTCACGAACCTCTGGGCAAGTTTTGCAGAGATAAACATACATGGAGTCCGTTCCTTGAGGGATTAGTCCCTTTGAGGTGCGCCAGAAGGTTGCTCCTCCTCTCCTAGGTCGGACTTCCACCTGTCCCTAAACTAGGCTGCGAGTCCCGAGAGCGCAACAAATCTGTTCATCTTCACTGCACTCATCACTCATCAGAGAGGGCTCGGTGACAGCTGCCGTAAGAGTCCTCGGCCGCTGCCAAATGTGACACACGAGCCTCGTCTCTCCTCCTTTGTCTCGATGCGCGCTGTGGCACCCATGTCACCTCGCAATGGCACTGAATCAGCCACGGCCCTTTGCAACCTGGTGACGCCTACGATTTTTTCGCCTGTCTCCAGCTCTCAATTCCACCCGACCCTACTGAATCTTCGCATGTCGTCATGTCGATTCAAATTTGTATTACTATCACGATCTCACATGGCGTCCTTTGTAACGTAACTAATTCTAGGATCATTCCTGTCTTCTCGCACCGTTTGGCATCGTCTCGAACATCAATTCCGGCCTCGAAACATCAGAGCCCCATCCGCTATCTTTTTCTGTTTTCCTTAGCTCCTCTATGGACGACAACATCAACATCGTGCAAAATTTCATATTGCCATATCGCGGTGGATAACAAAAAGAGGATCGTTGGCTCAGTGTTGTTGGGTTATCCCCTCTCATCTTCCACGAACAATCCTGGGGGCGGCCTCTGCTATCACAATGTACACGAGGCGGCGGGCGGGAGCCAAAAGAGACTCTTCTGTGAAGTGGCCTCTCCCCCCTTCTAAGGACGACGGTTCTCCCTTTCCCTCGCCCCCTTGATAATCACAATCAGTTCCCGCGCCGAGCAAACACAGAAGCACCTCTGGAAAAGCGAGGCGGTGGTCACTCTTTGCTATAGCTCCGACGCCCATTATCCTGTCCCTCGATTAATCCTCCGATACCTAGTCCCCGTAGGAAGGAAGTCGTATAAGGCGAACACCTGGCTCTGGCTCCAGGTACCCGTTCCTGGTTCTGCCCCAACCTGTCACAGTCTATACCCTCTTATTTGAGGCCCCTGATCCAGAGTTGGCCCTCGCTTTTTACCCCGTAAACCCCGCACCTGCCTCCAGGGTAGAGGGGGACAATACCGCATGGACTCACGCCTCTCAGTTGTGTTCCGAGGGGATTAGACTGCGAGGCGACGATTGTTCTCCGGGGGGGGGGGGGATTGCTGAAGGTCTCACGCATTCGCAGACTCCACTGGTCCATCTTCTACTGCCTCCCTCTCCTGATCCACTCACTCCATTTGAATCCACGACCCTTCTTCCCCCCTTTCCACGCTGGATTAGATCGCCGCAGCTGATTTGGAGGGAAGGAGAGGGGGCTACCGAGACCGTCTCGATCTCTTTCTTCTCCCCTCCCCTCAGGGGGACGGATTCAAATGAGCCGCGACTCTTTTTCTTGTCTAAGGGGCCCGTGATAGCTTATCCCCGGGTGGGTGGCCTCCTACGAGGTGTCTTTCTTGCGCGTATAATTGTGTCACTTTCTCTGGAGCAGCCCTCCTTCCGAATTCCCGGGTCAAGTCAACTGGTAATTATCGGACGCACACATGTCCACAGTGACACACTCTCTCCTTTCAATGCCTGTCAGATATCGCCCGTATTTTATAGACTTGGGGAATTGATCCGGGGGGCTGACCCATTTTCTGGTTCCCCTGCCTGCCATGGTCACGGTAGCATGGTAGCGTGGCGTAACCTTCGGAGGGGAATAATTGGTGGGTACCGCAGGCTGTGAAACCTGCACCCGAAATCCGTGTCTCCCTAGGAGCCGATGACTCGCCTCCGAAGGGTCACTACTTTTGGTATTTGAGCGTGCTAGCCCCCATTAATCATCGTCAACATTTCCATTGTCTCGGCGCCAGGCTACTGTCCAAACACAACACAGTAACCTATCAGTGTGAAAAGAGTGGCCACTAATAGATTCGCCCTTTCTGCCTCGGTGCACTGTGTCAACACCGGGGAGTGTCCAGAAGAAGAGGTAGCCAATGTATTGGAAGGCACTGTCCGGGTCACTGTCGAATGCCCTGTGGCTGTCACCTATTATTGTTTTAAGAGTTGCGGAATTCCCACGGTTTCCAATGCCCCCTGGCCTGGCCCCTCTTCTCTCGAAAATTAGAAGCCAAGTTTGCCATGGGATCCCAAGGAACAATTCGGGTTGCGGACATCCGTGGATCATGTTGTGTGGTGTATTTCCTTTAGAGAAGGTCTCAAATAGACTTCACCGTCGTCGATGGCCGAGGCCGAGGGACGGTTCCTATTGTGGCGTCTGAATTGCATGGGGGAGAGTGTGTGTCTTCCGTCCGCCCCTCCTAGGAGGAGCGGTGCTTTTTGTGCCAGAAGGTGTGGAACGCGAGAAGGAGGTGGAGGTGGAGGGGAGGTGAGGGAGGGGGAGGAGGGCAACGACAAGGGGAGTAGGTAGGGGGAGGGGGGAGAGCTGGAGGAGAAGAGGAGGAGGCGGAGGAGGGGAGAAGGAGATGGTGGTCAACGAATGGCCATCTAACCTGTCTTCACCTGGACGACGTCTCAATTGTTGTAGACTCCCTATTGTACCATCTCTCCTTCCTGGAGGGATCGACATAGAAAGGGGGGGCTAATCCCCTGAACCCATGTTCTTCGGCGGAAGTGTTCCCCTTGTAGATCAACACCCTCTTCCCAGGGGGTCGGCGGGCATTTGATCTATACCTAGGTGCAATGGCCTCGATATTGCGCGGATCTCTTCCGAGACTTCATTAAGGCCTGGGATAGGCCTTTGGCGCCCCGCAATGTTATGCCAGAGGTGATAATAGTCGGAAGAGGGGCCTCCCAGCATGGAGCTACTGCCCAATTTTCACCTCTCTCCCAATCACCTGATTGGGGCCGAAGTTGTGGGAGAATCCCATGGACTCCCCCCTCCCGACACTCATTAGCGACCAGACGCGATTACTCTAATTTCTCGGCGCTAGTCGCTAGTCTGGACCAGTCTTTTCCGCTACATTACTTCCAGATACAACAACATAGATAGTCTTCTTCATGGAACTGGGCCGTCCCCCCAGGAGACGAACCCTTAATCCCTCCCGTGGAAAAGGGCGAATCAGAGTGACCGAGATGTAAGCCTCCCCTGTCATTTCAACCAGTTAATTGTGGCTCGGGATCTCTCACAGGCCCTTTTCACACTCTTCCCACACACAGTGTGCCGAGTTGTCCTAGCCAGTCGGGCGGCGATTCGAAGCCGCTTTTACCCGCAATTAGCTACTACCTTCTTAAAGGAGGAGGAGGAAGAAGAGCCAGCTTGCTGCCTCCCCTCCCTATTCCCTCCCCCCCTGCCCTTCGCCTTTCTCGTTCATCCTCTATTTATCACTCCGTGTATCACTTTCGACCCTTTCCCCCCTTTAAGTGGAGGGAGGAGGCGGGGGGTGAAAGAGAAAGGAGAAGGAGGGGAATGAATCCTCCGTGATATTACCTAATCAGTCGGGATGAGCCCGATCGATCCCCGTATCATTATTGTTCAGTTTCGGGGGGGGGGGGTCTAATTCGGGGTGTTTGAAAAGAGCCTGAAGGGCACCTTGGAGTGTGACACTACCCCCATCCCCCGGATGTACCAAAATCCGATACACACGTGTTGTATTGGAATCCATTCTGCCATATTGCG
>JACMIG010000229.1:21702-38849 GCA_014805385.1 Levipalatum texanum
CCCAGACAGTAATCTAATCATAGAGTGTCCGCCCCTCCCCTGTTTTTTCCGGTGACTGACTTCTTTGCTCCGACGAAGCACCGACATGCCCTCTCCTCTATTTTTTCGTCTTTTCGTAGAAATAATTAGGGACTAGGGTAAGAATAGAGACGGAGATTAGTTATGAGGACCAAGGCCACTAATTACGTTAGGGCTCGCGGTTCGGCAACGCCTCTAGGCAAAAATTAGAGGCAAAAAGTTATTGCCTTTGTACCGCTGCCCGGAAATGAGAAGGCCCCTCTTTTTGCCGAGTAGTCTGTCTTGAGTAGTGGTTCCTTCTCTGCACGGTTATCGCGAGTGGTAAAGATAGCGGGACTCCTCGCGGTCGTAGAAATCTTTGGGCGACGGTTATCACTAGTGATAGCGTTGGTGCAACGGCTATCACTAGTAGTAAACTTAGTACGACGATTAGTTCTCATAGTAATCTTCGTGCGACGGTTATCACCAGTGATAATGCTCATGATAATATTTGCAGTGGCCTCGATGCTGTCTCCTCCCTATCGCCTCGCTCTCCTCGTCCCCATCGCCGTCCTCGGATTCGTCCTCCTCGTTGTGTGTGCAGCTCTCATCATTTGCTGCTCACCCTGCAAGGGATCGCCCGCCAAGGTAGGACACATCAATCGATAATCACAATTTCTCAAAATAAAACCCCTGATCTACGTCTAATCGATAATTCAGGCGGCCAAAGGACCACTTGAGCTGGCTCGACGCAGCAAGAATAAGAAGAAGTTGACGGGACTTCCGGACGAGCGGTAATTGTTTGCGTTCTATTTCTGGAGTGCCCTGCACTGATGCTTGATGTGAAGTGACAGTGCTGCTTACTGTCGGCGTTTGGTCACCCTCCAATCTCGGCGAAAGACATCACTTCCTTTTTACATTAGTATCCCTGAATGTCACTTTGCTGGACACACACCGATTACTAGAAAAAAACAAGACGTTTTTGCACAAAAGACACTGAAAGATTCAGCAATGCAAAGTACCAATATTTCAATGGATTGGCGGAGTAATTTGTGTGTGATGGCATAGTTTTTTTAAATTGCCGCTTACTGTGCGCGCTTGCAGCCCGACGGTGTCTGGTCCTCTGCCGACGGGAGACTCCAAGAACGCCCCCAAGAACGGCTCCGCCAACGACAGCGGCGTCTTCACCCTCGACTCCTCCAACCTCGTCGCCAAGTCACCCACGAAACTCTACGGCTCCGACCGCTCCGCCAACTTCTCCAGGTACAGCTAGATTGCATCCTCTTGGTTAGCTTCTGTTGGGCATTTTGCTCATTATTATGTTGCTTTTTTCACCAGGGCACTGAAGAAGACATGAAGATAAAGGCAGTCAATCAAAAATTGAAAATGAAAATTGAAAATAGTGGCTTTGTCAGTTTCCTCGCCAAAGGCTCTTCCAGAAAATCCCGCATTCAATTATTTTTAATGAAAATATTCAGTCACGAGAACGGAGTGGATGTGTGGCCAGCTGCGGATGATGGATATCACGGCTTCGCGGGCGAGGCCTACCTCACTGAGGCTTATCCCGCGGGCGCCGGCGCCACCGCCACCTATTACGATGGCGGCTACTCCCCGAATCACGGTGGGTGGTCTCATTCAGGTTGTCGAGGGTGGTCTCAATCAAGAAGTTTTGGGTGGTCTAAAGTATTTTTTGCAGCAGGTAGCGCTGAGTGCGGGCAGACTGCCACGACGACCTACAGCGACGAGGTTGACGGCGAGGACGCCTACACCGGTCGCACGATGCGGGAGGTCATCGTGTAGACCAACCACTTCTGTGAAGACCTCCAACGATTAGTCCTTCCCGATTCTCAATCAATAGTGCAGTAGATCCCCAACCACGTGTCATGAGAGCTTGTCTAATTCGGTAGCTGCCCTTTTCTTGTATCTATTGCTCAACTCTACAATCAACCAAGATTTTTTGCTATAGTACGGTTTCCCGCCGCTCTTTCGAATAGAAATATTCTTCCATAACTATTTCTCGCATGCTTTATCCAGCCTCTTTCCTGATTTATGATCATCGCGCATAATATTCGTCCAGTTCTCAACCGCGCTCCCGTGTGTGCTTATTTCATAATATCCGGGTATCCCTCCTCCGTGTCCGTTTTAGCCGAGAGAACAATTAGTCTTTTATTCAGTTTCTCTTTGTTGAGATCATATTGCTACCACCTATTTCATCACGTTTGCGAGGACTCCAGCTATTTCCGCAGTTTCTGGAAGAATGTAGCGAGCTTTCGCGAGTAATTCTGCACGGGTGGATGAGCACGGCTTGCGAGAGGACTTAGTGGGAGACGGAGAAGGGGAGAGGGGGTAGGTCTAACCTCGCCCTCCTCCCTCTCCTCCGCCTCCTGACTGAGACCTTTCTGGTGGCGCTCCCCTGGGGCGCAGAGTTGCTGGAGTCCTCGTAAAATGTCCCCTCTCTCTCCCCTCCCATCTTCTCCCCCCCCCTCATCCTTTGTGCGCCACAAAACTTCATTACTGCAGCAGTGTCTTTGAAACGTCATGATAAGGTCCTACTTTTGCCTTTGCACTTTTCTGTCTTTACTGAACCAAAAAATGATCTCCTTTCTAATAGAGAACGAACGACGTTTAACTCACCTTGGAACTGACTTATGACCCCTCTCTTCTCGACGATTACTCGTTATTGAGTGGAGTCTTTCCACTCGTAGGTGTCGCCTTTCTTTCTTGCACTTCCTTGGTTACTTCCCCTCCCCCCTCATTGACTACGCAGTTACGCCTTGAAATATTGCACTGAGAATACTTGTCACATCTCGCGCCGAGAATAAAATTGATGAATTTTCACTTGTGGCTTTGGAGAAGTGACAGACTGCGAGGCAAAGTGGCGTGACCAGAAGCCGTTAGGAGGACTGTTCCGGAATCCAAAACAGAGGAAGCCTTCAGGATGCCATGAGCCCTTGCAGGCTTGCATATAGCTCGTCGCAAATATTTATGCCGAGCAGCCAACCTTTTAGAGGGAATTATGAATAATAGGGTAGTTCCAAGAGCGAATAATATAGCATTCCGTGCAGACAGATGTCTTTCCAGAGAGATATCGGAGATTTTCACCCCGAATGTTGAGTGAAGAGTGTAGATCATCAAAGGGCGATCCAGAACATTTCCGGTATGTCTCATATTTAGTCCAATCGATAATCTCGCCCAAAATAGCGTTACTGCTCTTTGATTTTGCAATACCCGTTCGGCGCACAAATCCGACTTAACATTTTCACCCGATGTAATCGTGTTGTGGTTTTTCCGTGAGTCACTTTTCTTTCCGTTGGGATCTTAAGGGGAAAGAGCTAATTCACCCGACTATTTCACTCCGAGTCGACGTCTCTGAAACTCGGCCGGCAGACTCTTTCTAGCATTCCATTGGCAACATACCCTGCAACTTTTTCGCTTCTCTGATGTCGGTTGTCTCTCGGGTTTCAGCAGGTTCTCCCTGGGATTATCCGAGAAGATGGACGTCTCAAGTGGCGCTTTAGTTTCGTTGGCCACCTGCTACCTGCTGTTGCGAGGGGGAGGAGGGGGTATTCCACTCAGCCGCCCCGGGGGCAAAAGGTTGCCGGCCCCGCGCCGCCATCCGTTCCAACATTCCTAAGTGCTTCAGGGGAAATTTGGAAGCATGCGGGGGCTCTGCAAATAACTTGGTAGCATCATCTCTGTTCCAAATGATTCTAATTTGAGAACGCCTTCGATGGGCCTGCGAGCTGTCGGTTATCCAACAGTTCTCCTATTTAGACTGTAGATTGAGAAGTTGGTTCTCGGATTTTTAACATTCTATTCCAAGGTCTGAAGGTCCACATTCACGTTCCCAAACAGTTGTCTCTCGTCGACTGGCTTACGAGTAAGAAAAAATTGCTACCTAGGAACGAAACCGCTCGGAACTATAGCAATAACTTATCAGCTGTCGCTTTCGATCAATTCTCCCATTTCCCCGGAGATATGATTCACAAGACTTTGTTATTGTTCTCGATTCTCGGAAGGCGATGCCTGGTCGTGTACTCTTGGCGTCGTCCCAGTGGGAACAGGAGCCGTGTGTCTGTCTCCTTCGTCTCTTCCTCCCTTCCGCCCCGGTCTTTGCGCCCGGGTAACCAAATAAATGTTACTGCTTTACACTCCTGCGTCATCGGGTCCTCTTGTTCGAGTCGGAGAGAAAGATCCGCTGCCCCGGGTTCCGACACATCTTTGAGTTGTGGGGTGGAGGGAAAACACAGAGGATTGCTCGACGATCCCGGGAATAGGTCCCCCCGTCAAGTCAGGACTATTAGCCGATGATTTGAGGGACGTGACGTTGAGGTTGACGTGGGCGCCCGTCTCCGCCCTTGGCAAATACACGCTGGCCGTACCCGCATACACTTTTTGCGTGTGCAACACAGCTCGCGCGCCCGCCTCAATCAACTCTTGCGCTAGTCATGAATACATTTGAAGGGGCCACGGGCCCGTTCGTAGTCCCCGCCGTACGGGCCCTCCTCCTTACACTTCTCTATTAGTGGATTGCCTTTATTGCGAGGGGGAAGGGTCTTTAGTGGCCGAGAAGATAGAGATGGGAATGAGCGGGGAGCGATATGAGTCGGGGGCTGACCACTGGCTTCTTTTTTTGCCCCGACGGGAGGAGGAAGGGGGGATTCTATGGTAGCCCCCCTCCTGCGCATTAGCATTCGTGCCAGGAGATCCACGGGAGATGTTTTCTCCTCTTCCCTCTCCCTCCGTGCCCTCTTGTTGTCCGTAGCAGCGTGGGTTTCTCCGAATCCAGTAGTCTTTCCATGCCCCCGGCCATCATCTCACGCTATGGACGTGCAAAAAGGCCCGACTCTTCTCAGTGTCGCCCTCCAATTTGTCTCTCGAAATCGTCGAGCTGTGTTCAGCCGGGCGCCAGATTACATTGAATGCATCCCGGGGCGCCCCCCCCTTCCGCTCCCCCCCCCTCGGACTCTCACTCGTCTTTGTTCCCCCAGTAGTTCTCGAGATTCTGAACCAGCCTCCGCTGCTATCGCACACGGCATCTGACTCTTGTTCCGGAGCAAGCCGCTCGGAGACCTAACAAGATTGGCCTCGTCGACGTTGTGTTCACGGAACAGAGCGCTGTTTGCTTGAGAGGCCTCTAATTAGAAGTGTTTTCAGAATTCGAGCCAAATGTCTGTCGTGTCCTCATTTGTGTTGTCTCTCATATCTCACAGATCATACGAAAACGCTACTAATTATTACCCCACGAAAATAATAGCATGCCAACGGTTGTTGAACGGGGCGTGCAAACCGTTTAGTCTTCGGCCTTCTCGTCTCTCTCTCCTCCCTCTTCTTGCCACCCTCGCCACGAGTGTCTTCTTCTTCTTCCTTTCCGTCTACGAGAGACACAACAACAAACAAACCAACCTACTGCCTGCCCCCTGCCGCCTCTTTCCCTCAGTCTTCCTCGTTGACAAGTATTATATCTAGGCGGGCAGAGTCCGTGTCGACTTGGTCACAGTTCGGATAGCTACAAACTTTTGTGGTCTTTCTATATCCAATCTGTCTGGCTTTTAAGCTGTCTAGAGATATCGGCGTTAGTTTCATGAAGTGACAGACGGCCGGAACTTTCCTTTGATTGAAAACGACGGTTTTTCATGGGCCACCTTACGAACAATTCGCGTCCAGTGCTCGGCATCAAATTCAACTGACGTTCTAATCGAATTACCGACGCCTTCCGATCACATGGCAAATCCCCACGATTCTTTTCTCTTCTTCTTCTCGATTCTTAGATATGCGCCCGCTTCCTTCCGGAGTTTCCGCCACATTCTGTTCCGAGTACCATTGGCCCGCGCTCGCAAAGTGCCCCTCCGAGAGGACTGGGCCTGATTCTTCCGTCCCATTTTCCATTTCTTGTGATTTTATGCAGAGAATCCCCCTCGTTGGCTAGTCAAACACAATCTGGCGCGTGTCCTCCTGCATTCTGTCGCAATTTCGCCCTGGAAATGCCGGACGAAATAGCCGTCCTCCATTATTGGGATGACTACAGAGAAATTGACCCTGCTCCTTGATTTCCTGAACGCGAGTCCCCAGACGTTTTTTGCTCTCCCGCAAGCTTACGTGAGGGGTTTCATTTTGTTGATGGAACCCCCCGGCCGCTATATCCAATCTTTCCATCGGACGCTAATGGTATCTGTGGGGGCAGGAAAGGCCGGGTGCATTTGCTACGACTCTGATTATTCTTTTGATTTCGGCGTGGCGCACACATTTGCATTTTCGCCCTTTTATGAATCGAAATACGTCAAGAGTTTCAGGTAGCTCGCCCCACTCGTCAAAAGGCTGTTCAATATGCTGGACCAGGCTCGCGTCGACCGGTGAGTGGACTAAGCTTTTTATCGATGGACGTGCTAGAAATTGATTGTGAGAGAACAAGGCAGGTTTCCTGCCATACCTTAGAGTAGATGATTATAATTTCATCATCAAAAGATTCTGCTCAAATAATTATAATAACTGCTAAACAACAAGGCACACTTCCCTCTGTTACTCAAGTTTTGTTGCTTATTGTATGCATCATGTGAGCACATAAAACAGGGGGTCGCAAATTAATTTGTCCCCTTCTTCCTGCTGAGGTCGCGGCGAACCCGTGTTGACAGTCAACGCGTGGGAGAGGACGATCATTATCTGACTCCAGCTAATTTACGCCCTTCCATTCCTCTCGCCCCTCTGTCCCTAGGGAAGGGATCACGAGGACACGAAGAGAGTACGGACTGGGAGACTCGAAAGTATTACAAAAGTGGGGGAAGTAAGAGAGGGAGAGGCTGCGATTGATGAATGAACCTCGGGAGAGAGGTCTCATTACGTAAAGCAGATGTCGTCCAGAACAGCCGCGTCGCTCTGGCAAGAAGAGTGCCTCCCTCTCCCTCTCGTCTCGAAAAATGTTCGGAATGAACCCAGTACTCGGCTGTAAAAGACGGGGACGAGTTGTATCTCATTATATTCCCCAACGTTCTCCAGAGACTGACAGGATGTACTAGTACGAACATGGGGAGAAGTACAAATGACGGGGGAAACATGCATATATTTGCAGTGACCGTTACCGCGTCCCCGACGGACTCCGACCTCTCCTTGAGGCCATCGCTCGGGAAACCATACGGCTACAGGTATCACTACCATTATGAGCGGACAGGACCGGACAGGAAAACGGGAAAAACCATGTTTACAATGGTGAACAAGGACATTAGTCCCATCTGGAATTTTTATCGTTTCATATCTGTTCAGAGCACGTCAATTGAACTCGTCTCTCTCATGATTGGAACCTTTGACCCTTGCATGTTAGACAGGATGAGATCTCTGATCCAAGAGGCAAAGTTCCATATCGCCTTGAAAATGCCATTCAATGGCATAATAAGAAACTCAGACTTCTTATCGAATTCAAACGTCGTCCCTCCTCCACGTTCCGTTCCAAACCCGATTGCGGGCCTCCTGTTCTCGTACGAAACAGGCGGCGCACCCATGATTACATTTCACGGGCGACAAACATTTGGCCAAGTGAAATTAGCTCTGACGCCGACTGAAGTTTGGCCACAGACCGCAAGAAATTAGCGGCAAATTAGGAAACAATGAAATTCTCTCCTTGCAGCCCGCGGACGTTATTGGATTCGCCCAGCTGTTCATCGACGAGCTCCAGCACCACCGAAGGGGTACGGTAATGTCTTTATTTTGTCATTTTTCGTAAAGTGCCGTTCGCATTTCTCAAAATCCAATCCGAAATTTCCATGTCATCATTCCGTATTAGATTTTTCTCAAACTAAATGTGAAGATTAGTTAGACGTTATCAACGAAGTCCAAAACGAGCGCGATCAAAAGTGACGATGTTCTCCCCGAGCGCCAGAATACAGTCGTCGTTTCCATAATCTCCTTCCTAATCGTACTGTATTTCTGTCGGCGAGAAATGATGTAGTCGTCCCCCTGGGGTCATTTTCTACCGGAAGTGCTGACGAACGGAAGATGTTAATGAACATTGCGCGTCACGGTAATGAGAATTGGGGGCAATATAAAAAGGGGGAAGGTGCTTCGTTAGAGTCTCTTATTCTTTTATGAATCAAGATCTGATTGCTGGAAGGCAGGGAGTCTTTCCTCCTCGCATTCCTCTATCCAGTAGGTGGCTGCTATTTTTCTGTAGTAATCACTTCCCTGAAGAGGGTGTTCTTAGTTCAGTCCTTCTTTCAGCTTCTCTAAATGCCGGGGAGAGAGGGGGGCCCTCCGAGGGAGGGAGGATTAGTAGAGGCCTTCGCCCCGAGAGGGCGTCCTCTCCTGTATACTTCTCCCTCTTCTCGGGCGTCTGAATTATTCGCCGAGCATATCGCGCCAATTAGCGCCGCATGACATTTTCAGGCTCCCTTCCCCCCTGAGTAACACAAATGCACCCCCTTTCCTCTTTCTCGGTCCTCTCTGCCGTTCATGGACCACCCAAATGGAAGCGCCCGATGAATGTTTAATAGTTGTGTCTTCCCCCTACCGCATTGAGGATCTTCGGTTATCATCGAAATGCTAGGGGTAGAGGGGTAGACAGGGTTGAACGAGCTGCAGTCTGCGTACGTCAGCACGCTAGTGCTCTTCTAAATTTGGAGGATCGCCTACTCCCTTTCTCCCCCACTAAACCCTCTTTAGGCACTCGTCTCCCCCCGTGAACTCTTGCAGCAAAGTTGCGTTGACTGGCCCATAAGTCTCTCGCGTTTCTTTCCGGATGCGAATCAGAGGGATTCCGAAACCATTTGCATGAGTAGTCATTGATTGCTTCCTCGGAAAGGGAAGAGGATTGGATTGGAGGGGAGGGCGAGCCGTAGGTTCCTCCCTCTCCCGTGTCTAGTTGCCTTTCGTGAGAGACACATCCTCTGCACCTCCAGGGTCTTCCACCCCCCTCTCCCATAAACCATCTCTCGTTCCCGATTCCCCCTCACCTGTCCTGGCGCCAGCGAGCCCCATCATGGGGCCCTTATTTCCTCATCCCCCTTTTTCCTGCATGAGAGTCACGAAACGGCGCCCACCCCCGCCCCGATTTCTTTGACTGATGGTAATAATTCACAGTACTGGGCATAGGGCGTGGCCGCCCCTGGACCCCCTTCATTTTCTTGTCCTCGACCTTCACAGGCCACATTGTAATGCTCTTTCTAACGGATTAAACACTAGAGCATGTGGTCTGGTCCCGAATTTCGGCTACAGGATCTGATGTGACGTGAACCAATTTCCTTCGTCCTGATGGTCTTGTGCTTCTTTTCTGGCTCCCGATATGCTTTATCTCTTGATCGCTTGATAAGCTACCGTAGTTCGGATAATATTTGATATCCAGGACCTTGGCTCTATAATGGATGTCTTTTGGCCTCTCTCCATCTAAGGAAGTTGCCTTCCTCACGCATCGCCTGTCCTCGTTTCCCATCCCCACGATTAATTGGTTGGGCTAACTTAGTAGGCGAAGGAGGGAGGAAGTGTGTGGCCAACGAAGGGGAAACGGAGGATGTCCCGTTAAAATTAATGCCATCTGTTTCGGCTGTGTGTAGTGGAGCGGTTCAGCGATCTCTGATCGATTTTTCGGAGGTTGTTAGCGAAATATTATGGGGTCTTTATTGTCGTGTGAAACATCACTCCTTTTCCGTGGAAGGGGGGCTGTGGGAATCGCGCTGATCAGCGCCAACGGGAAATTGGGCGGCTGACTTCCCTTCCCTCCTTCTTTTACTCTCCTTCTGACATTCCACCAACAACCCGCCCGATTCCCGATTATCCGGGCATATTTCTTGTGGGTATTTCGCACGTATCTTGCGTGAATGTACCGGGAACTGAGTGTATTTATTGTAGGAAACCCGTCCGCCGACATCCTCACCGACCCCGTCACCTACGAGATGTTCCGCACGGATCTGCAGCGCAAGGTAATTAATATTGGAGTGAAATGGGTCCGGTACTAACCTAGCACCTGCCCCCAGCTCCATCTGCATAAGATAGTGTCTCGAATAGAGAGGAAACACTTTTTTGGCTCAAATTTCGTAAACCTCGACGACAACAGTCTATAGTTTTCCCGCAACTCGCTGACGTGATGCGAGTACCTGTATCCCACTGGGAGGAATATTGAGGAGGATTTGCATTGGAAATGACTTTCATCTCGGGGGGCGTGACTGCGGTAGAATAAATGCCTGACGTTGGTATTGGTCAACAACAATAGTGTCCCCCTCTCCGAATCGCGATGGTGTCCGTCTGGTGGCTCACGGTGGGTTACGGTAATTTGGTTGGGCAAGGGAGTACGGTAGGTCGAAATGATAATTTTTGCAGCACGAGGAGACTGGATCGAAGGGAGGCTCGAACTCTCGCGAGGCATCGCCTCTGGACGCCGCCGCCACGAAGATTCAGGCTGCCTTCCGTGGACATAACGTAAGTGTTCCTTCAGTTTCTTCCAATAATGTCGAGCCGAAGGCTCTCAGACTACACAGCATGGTGCACGGAGAATCTTTCCAAATTTGCGCTACTTTAGTCCAGCTTTGAACATGAAAATCACGTGCAGTGCACGGGCTTTTTCCAAGGTGGAGTCTGCATGTCTTCGAGAACACGTTGAACTTTGGGGTACTGCTGATGACTAGACTCTCTGCCCGGGAAGAGATTACTGCTCGGGTGAACAGGGATCAACTCTGCGGTACTGTTCGCGAGTGATGGCCCCGCGGGATTAACCGGAGTAGTTATGGAAGTCGTTAGGCACCAGTGTATACAGACGCTGGGCTCACCTCCTCTTCCCACGGCAACTGAAGAGATGCCAGGCACCTAGAAAATACTCGGAATCAGTGTCCAAACAGATGGGCAGAAGGGAGCAGTAGGAGAGAGTAGGTATCTATATACTGCCTGGCAGTCGACCGTGGCCCCCTCTGTGAGAATAGGTACCCTGCTCTTCTACGTGCGTCAGAAGGCACCCGGTGTTGATCTGCTCCTTTCTATCAGTTCACTTCTCCCGACCCGCTCTGCCGACCCATAGGTAAGAGCGACCCATGGCCCATCGCATCATTCGAGCTCTGTCGATTGTTGTGTGTCTTTACTTTCCTGCAAGAACTTCCAACTTCCCACAATCTCTGGCGCACAATCGGATTCTGGGAATTGTAGGTGTCTGGAAGAGCGAGATACAGGGTACTACAGGGAAGTTGTCGTCGACGGGGTGCCTCTAGAATACAGAGCCCGATAGCGAGCCGGGAGAGATTATTGTTATCACTTCTATAGTCAGCGGCGAGATCGGAACCACTCTCCTTTCCACGCCGTGTTATTTTTCCGCCCTTGGGAACCTTCTCCGCCCCAGTGAGAAATGTTTGATAAGACGTCACCGTTCGTCGGCTTCCTTACAGGAGGATCACGCGCCTATTTTATGTCCCCTCCTAAAGGCCCTTCCGACCGGGCACTCCTCTTTGAATATTCTACCACCCGGGGGAAAAGCTTCAAAAATGCGCCCGACTGCGTTCGAGAGTACTGAGTCAACATGAGAATGGTGGCAGACGGGGATCCCATGGGTACTCTCTGCTCCTCCCTTTCACTTTACGTTCCCTTCCCCCGCCAACCACGCTGGTCGTCTGTATTTTCATTGTTGTACCGTGTGAGTCTTTTATCATGGTTCCGTGAATGTGGAACTTCCTCCTTTCCTCCTAGGTATGATACCCTCATAATTGCCTTTGTCCTGTCCAGATAGCGAGGGACAGTCGCTTATTACAGTGATTATATTGCAATCATGACTCGATTTGGGGCCAAATGTAATCGTTAATAGATATCGCTTTCCAGGTCCGCACTCAGCTCGACAAGATCAAGCCGGAGATGACGCGCACGCAGTCGAGCGAGAAGATGGTGCTCGACAACAAGAAGGACCAGAAGTCGGTTTAACCTCTTCTCCCCTGGTTTCCCCCTGAACCCCTGAACTTTAAACGTAATCATTAGTCACCCGGTCGATAAGTCGTCCCCTATAAGCTGATTACCCAGCCTCGACCTTTACTGACACACCATTGACGTCATAGGGGATCCTCAACCACTTCAAGGGACACTGGGGAGGTACTGTAAGCATTCGTTGTTGTTCCCCCTGTCGACAATCGACGCAAATCAGCGGCAATGTTATCTCGCTCTTGAGAATGCGAGGCTGCAGGGAGAGAGAGTTGAGCCCCTGATATATCCGGGCGTCTCCGCGGTGTCTGTTTAAGCTTCCCGTGGGTGGAGAGGCGATATCTCACTACCCCCCGATCCCCCGACTAAAAGAGAGAGGGAATGAGAGACTGTGTAATAAGAGGAGATGCAGAGCGAGCAGATGTTTTGTATAAGCTGCAGGAAATGCAGAAAATGAGCCCCCCGCTCGGGTCTATATGCAAATGGGGGGTTGGAGAGTGAATAGGCAGGAAGCGGGAGAAGATGGACGGTTTCCCTTCAAAAGCTGACCAGTGGTCGCCATTGGACGAGGGACGGAAAATCAAGGATATGTTTTACAGGCGCCACTCCGTCGGAGGCCACAACATCGGCATCGACAACCCCGAGGATCGCGCTGCCACGAAGATTCAGGTATTGAATTTTTGACGAAAAAAACGTTTCGGGGATGACGCTCATCGCCCTCTGACATAGTACGCTGCTTATCAATCGAGAAAATAGCATTGATCTTCTGCGATACTGCGATAATTTAATGGGGGCGATGAACGTATTCCCCGAATCGTTTCTTCCTTCGACAATAAATGCCAGGTGCTCGTCACAAAATTGCAATCATACAATGATTGTGCAAGGCTCCTTTACCACAATTCTCCGATGATTATACGAATGTTAGTCTCATTCATATGCGGAACTCTTGCATATTTTCCCAGTAGATCCTCTGAATCGTTTCCAGGCCGAGATCCGCGGCTTCCTCGCCCGCAAGCACGTCGAGAAGATGAAGGTGGAGGACAGCAACGCCGCCACCAAGATCCAGGCACACATTCGGTGAGAAAGCATGACGTTCGTTTCAAGAAGAGAATATTCTAGTGGGTTCCTGACGCGGAAGCACCTGGAAGAGCAGGGAATGTCTCCTACCCGCTCTCGCTCACGCACTTCCATGCAGTCCAATGAGGAGGCCACCAAGGCTTGATCTACCACTGATCTACCACACTTACCCGACCTACCCCGCAACTCTAGCAGTATTCCCCCTTGCGAAACATGCATCTTGTCACTCTTTCCCTCTCCTGGAACCCTTTTGTTTACCTGCGTCATGAGTACCGAGAAGAGAGCGCATCATAAGAACAAGCGCTTCTTCTCGATCGTTCTCCACCCCTTTTTGTTCCAACCATCGCCACAAGGTCAAGGATCTGGCACGGATCGTCGTCTTGTTTTATCGCAAACAATTCCATAATAAGAGAAAAGGCAGTATCCCCCTCTGTAATTATCAAAGACTCATTTCGAGATCAATCGAATGATCTTCTACACCCCTCCTTCGATTCCATTAATGTTATCCAAGAATCTGGCATCCCCAACATAATATCCTCCAAAAATATTTGTTGATCTAGTCCCCGATTTTGTCGTCAGCCACTAATTTAGAATTATCCAGTGGAGATTGTCATCCTTCTGCAAACAACACGCGATCTGTTGTGAAGTAAATATTCCGTATATTATTCGCTTTCAGCAAGAATAATGAGGATCGCTGTATATGAAGTATTTGGATGGGGTCGAGGGGAACAGAGTACAACGATAATATGTCAAGGGGGCAAAACACGGATTGTACGAGGGTGGAAGATGGCAGTTTTTTCAGAACATGTGTGGATCCTTGGTGGTGTAAGGGTAGTATCCCTCAGGATAGTAGTATGAGCCTGGACCGCTGATCTTCAAAAGGAATATAAAACACTGTTGGAACAACAAATGTCTCAATAGCATAAGCGGTGGCTTTCACCTTGTCAGAAGCAGTAGAAAGAAGAGAAAATTACAGTACTAAGACTCTGGAGTCATTTGTACCTTTTTAATCCGGCTAGGATAATTGGCCGAACCTGGGAGACGTTGGTGCTGTCGGTGACGTGGCTCGATCCGATCATCTCTTCCCTCATCCTCCTCGTCTGCTGGCGATTCACCCAATACACGATGACGAGGGCGGCAAGCGATACTTAAATAAAGCGAATATTCAAATTGAATGAGCGGAGACAAGTCAGAAGAAAATAATGCAGTTTTATGTCAATCGCAATCACCACTGATCTGTTTGAGCCACGGTTTGAAAGCTACCCCCTTTTCACTACGAACCAAGCTTCTGCATTCCCACGTCCTCGCACTACAATCCAGAACACAACAGGAACAAGCAAACACCTATGCGAAGCTTGAGCCTACTCCAAGAACACCTTGAGAAAATCGGCGTACCTAAGATCGTTATAAGTAGGATGGCGAGGAGGGCGAGGGCCCACGAGTAGGGATTGTACTCTCTGAAATTTGTTCGTTGATCTCTTTTCACCAAATATCGGGAGCGCTAAAGAAGCGTGCACCCTACTACAGAAGCAGAAAAGCCAGAAACAGGAAAGCCAAAGCCATTCACGCTCTGTCAAAATCGGCAAAAGAATTCTTTGCCTGTCTTACCCAGTATAAGGTGATAGTCCTTATTCTCCAGACAATTAGAATAGACAACAAACTTGGCCCTCTCGACGGGATTGCAGCATCCGTGGGAGCAGCATCCCATGTCGCAGAGGAAGGAGACGGGCTGGTCGCTGTCCATGTGACGGTAGTAGCAAAAGGAACGGCCCGCGTCTATAAGTTGCTTTGAGGGATAAACCATCGCGTAATGGCTGTTGGTTGGCTCAATAATGAACCCCTCCAGTTTCCACCTGGTCTGAATTCATTACCTGCCACTTCCTCCCGCACAAAGCTGCCTATCCGCAGTCGAAATGCCGTCATGGGATCGGAGGGTGGGGTGTACTGTGTCCTGCAAGAAACATGGGATGCCGTTAGAATGATGCCAACTTACGATGTGGTCGTGGCCAGGAGATGGCGCTCTTCCTGGGCGCTGCTCGGAAGGTTGTCCCAGCGTCCGGACATTCTCTATTAAACTAACCCGGATGTTTCAGAGGTGCTATCAAGAGGTGTTTGACGCGATCTGAAATTTGATCCTCCTAAGAGAACGTCGTTCGGTTTCACGAGATCCATGCGTGATCTCTTGAGATCCAACAGAAAACAGATAAACGAATAATAGCCAGAATGTTGAAGGACTGAAGAGTTACACTGATCTCCTAATAATTCCAATGAACTAGAGGAGAATAAAGACGGAATTTCTAGAATAATGAGAGTGATCTTCTGATGCTTCTATGAAACGACGGAAAAAGGGCCGGTATATCTAAGGAGTGAAGAATGCGGAGGGCGAAGAAGCTCTAATCGGACAGGCAGGCGGCCGGCATGGCAAACATTACAGGGGATGGCCGGAAGGGGAGGACAGTAGCCCTCTCTTCTCCCCTCGTCCACCTTCTTCAGATTCACGATACAAAGTAGCCATTCGAAGGCGAGAAACGGGGCGAGATCCCGAAATATCCCTCCGTGGAGAAGAAGCGATGGACATGTCCACTTGACCCGAGGGGGATGGGCACTGATGGGAAGTGCGAGATTACGGCGAGATACAGGAATAGAAGGATGGCACGCGGGGAACTAGAAAGGAGTTGCATTCGAAGAAAAGGAAGCTTCCTGGGAGCCGCAGTAAGAATGCCATTGCCAATGAAGAGAAAATGGAGCCAAGTCCGGATGATTAAGTGTTTTAGCGCAGATTAAATCGATATAATCGACGATTACTAGAATCGTATGGACGTGAAAATATATTGTAGAGAACCCTAAACCCAATGCCCGGACAACCCCCAATGACTGACTGTGCGAGCTTTTGATCTACCTCAGCAAGCACCGTTTCATGACCCGTATGAGTCAATCGAACATGATGGGGTAGAGCAGGCATATCAAAAGCTAGCGCAGTACGTCATTGGGGTTGTCCGGGCGTGAGAATTAGAAAGATTCGGGTTCTCTACAATAAACAAAATCGTGGTACCCTGCGGGACACAGCAAGAGACAAACGGTCTGATGACAAACGCACCCCAAAAAAGCAGAGGAATTTCATCAATGATTGCACATCTGTCGTGTTCGCCCTCAGAGGGGCGAGCTGAATGACCCTCGTTCCCCTTTTCTTTCGACCTGACCGCTGCTCAATCATCCGAAGTACACAGCCCGCTCTCCATTCAGATCCTTCCTCTAGAGAAGGGGGAGTTAGAGTAGGAACG
Organism: Levipalatum texanum; assembly: GCA_014805385.1. Lineage (NCBI taxonomy): Eukaryota > Metazoa > Nematoda > Chromadorea > Rhabditida > Diplogasteridae > Levipalatum > Levipalatum texanum. The sequence continues at coordinate 37,929 of JACMIG010000229.1, forward strand.
GCTAGCCTCCTAAGTGCTCACCCCACACCTTACTTCAGGGCAAATAGCAGCAGTTCTCGCTCAACAGATTCATTAGATGGACGCAACAACAGGGGAACTTCTCCTTCTTATGGACGAGCGAGAGAATTAAGACAGACAAGAAGGGAATGCGTGATCCTTAGAGCATACGGTGAAGAAGGAGAAGAACCTGGGGGCCAAAAGAGGATACAATCATCTGGAGAAGAAGAAGAAGGGGCTCAGGTGGAGGGGGCGCATGATACAGAGCATCGGTCAGTTTGCTTTTTCTCATACCCAGCTGATGGGAGCGTCCTCTTTGCATGCAGGGACACCCCTCCCCCTCACGAGGGCGGATCACTTTCCGGGTATCGTATGTACAGTTAACGTGGAAAGGGAGATCGGAGGTGGGAGTCTTTAGATCCGGACGTTGCCGATGGGACAATCGTGAGAACGATGACCGGCAATGTTATTGTCGAGAACCACAGGGGCTACGAATTCCAACGGTGTCTGGCACCCAGGAAGGGGGAATCAGACACTCCTTACTTCAATCAATTGCAAGATAGACAGCAGACGTATAGAGGATTGTAAAAGTGTGAGGTTACTAATAGTGGATCCAGGACGACAGTGTTCTGAACACCGTGAAAACTAGACACAGTACCGTAATAAAGTAGCGAGATTTAAGAACACTGACGAAATCACGTCTAACAGCATCCTTCCCGGGTGTCCGAGAGCTGCTCACAAATGCGCGGGCGATGACGCCTCCTGTGTGGTCAATCACTTTCGTCCCCTCCCTCATCCTCTCCTCGATACGGGGTGCAAAGGCGCTACCTCCATCGCCTCTCCCACCGCCCAGCCGGAGACCCCGCGGCCACGCCGAGGCGCGCCCGGCCCACCGACCCCGCCCCCCCCCGATGGGTCGGCGGG
>JACMIG010000230.1:0-38762 GCA_014805385.1 Levipalatum texanum
TATTCATGGTCAATGCAAATCTATATTTTTATCTTGTAGCCCGTTCAAAACTACCTTAGAAAAAATGTTTCAGCTTTTTCGGGCAGCCTTCTATGGCAGGTTAGAAAATGTTCCGGAAGTTAGGCATTTTCAGCAACGAGAAAACTTCGACGATTTGTTTAACCGAACCAAGGTCACTTACCCTCCCATTTCAATAGTGCATTTTTTCACTCATATCAGTGCCATAATAATCCACATACTAGACCCGGCCCGCAGGCAGTTTGGTCTGGCTGTGCCAGGAGGCGGTTGAATAAGTCGTTTCAGTGCTGGAGTCCGTGATAATAACCAATTATGGAAAAATGACCTTTTGTGTACGGCTCCAGGCACATGCAACAGCGGCTTCCAACTGGTGGAAAGAGAGCCATATCATTCGCCTCTTCCATTGCTCACTGGAATGAGGGAGGAATAGAATAAACGGGCAAGCGATAGAAGTAAACTAGCAATGGATATAACAGTGCATTAGATAGAGAGAGAGACCGAACGGACGCACAACAATACTGATGAATACTCGCTGCGAGAAGTGAACGGACAGAGGTGTACCTTGTATCTTTATACGAGCGAACTCATACTTCTTTTCTTATAGAGTGCGAACCCGAATCTACAACTGAATGTGCTGTGAGCTGGACTCGGTCATCAGAAGAACAGTAAAAGTACGAAATCCTATGTTTTACGCACTATGATTCAGGAAATGAACTACTTTGGCCGTGAACCCTCATGTGCCGGGCGTGATAAAAGAGCCCTCGTTATCACTAATTCCGAGTAGAGAGATCGATTCAGAGGCTTGCTAGATTGCACTGTACGATAAGCCGAAGGTGAGTGCGTGGAAAGTTATATTCGAGCCATGATTTCCTTAGTTTCAGAGTCCCATGGGGTACGAAAGCGTTTCCGAAACTTTCGCTTACGCAGGACCATAAACGGAAGAACAAAAGCCCGCGCCATTGGTATTGTTGAGGAACTTGAACTCGCAGTTGTCGAGTTCTCGACATCATGACACGAAAAATATATCGTGCTCATGGAATCGGAAAAGCTTTGGAAGGAGAAGACATATGTGGGCTTGGATAGATGGAGTGGAATGACAGAGAAAGCACAGTTATCCCTTCCACTCTGCCCTGTCGTCGCTCCTCCCATCCGCTTGTTCCAACTCGATATGACAAGACTAAATTATAGCCAATCCCAGGGAGAGGAGAGTTACTGCCAATCTCGACCGGACGAAAGAAAAACGAAAGAGCCGAGGAGGAAATTAGAGCGGGAGAGCACCTCGCTCCTCTCCATCTCCACGCGGTCGACTCACTGCACATGGCTAAAAAGGGCATCGGAGGAGATTAATCATGGGACGGAGCACTTGTGAAAGAGTGTGTTGCTACTCCCTAATTAACTCCTTTGAGCTAAAAATATGAAGAAATTGCATTACAGGTGCAGGCAACGAAATCCTGAGAAATTACTTACTGTCTGTAAGGGGTGCAAGATGATGACGAGGTGGAGATATAAAGCTGGAGAAAAACAAAACACGTCAAGAATAGAAGGTATGGATGTCATAGATAAAATCACATAGATCGAGCGTAAATAGAACTTCACGGAACGGAAGTCAACTAGCGCACTATCACGTGGTTGCGCAGATTTTGTGGGATCAGGTGCCCAACCTGAATTATTGTCAAGAGCCCAAGCAATTCTAATTTCCCGTTCCGCGACACTGTGTTTATCTCATAGTCCTTTCCTGTATCTCCGGAACTAAAAGGGCTACGAAGCTGAAATTTTGCATACTAGTTGGACCTGGATTCCAACTGAAGCCTGCAAAATTTCAGCTTCGCAGATCTTGTTGTTCCGAAGATACAGGAAGCTGACATTTTGACTCCCGATCGATAAGTTAGAATTGCTTGGGCACTTGACAAAAGAAGAGAATAGGGATATGGATTCGGGCTGATCATAGGGATGCTGGAAGAGACGAGAAGATTCTGAATACGACTCTGCTTCTGGATCAACGGAAGGAAGCCAACAACTCGGGATCTATCCATGACCTGCTGCACTCTGAGCGTCTTGCAGCTCAAACGCTTTTACTGGACGTGGACAACCATCAGACGGAGGTTGTCATCCTGCGCAAGCTGTCATAAGAGTCAGAGAAGAGTTTCTACAAGAATGAGCTCATGGAGAAGAAGAGAGGAAACGATATCGGTGTGGAATAATAGCATCGGAGAAAAACATAGTGCGGTGGCAAGTGGAGGAGCTCTCAGGTCAGGCGTCAGGTGGCCTTTGCGTCCGAGTCGACTTTGCTACTGGCCGAGGAGCGGAGAAGAGAGAGCACAGAGACGAGAAGAGGAAGACTGATTGCCGGCTATGTATAGCTCACGTCCGACATTCAAGTGTGAAGTACCCTAGCCTGGATGCTCAATGTGCAGCCTGTTGATACTGGATTCCAACCTATGTAGGTATGGAAAAATCAAACATACATTCCATATTAGAGCTGAGATATAGGAGGTGGAATTTTTGTAGCGGAAGGGGAAATTTTAAGTTCAGTGGTGCGGCACAGTACACAATATGAAGAGGACCACATCGACAAGTAGAAGACGGTAAGAGTATGATCACCCCGAATATCCTCATCGGAGCGGATTCGTTCTGGTATGTAGTCAATGGACAGGAAGGAGTCTGCCGTCGGGTAACATGGTGCTCGTCGACACTTGGAAGGCTGTGCAATAGTTCTGCTGCCGTCGGCTCTCTCCGAGCAACGAGAACGTGGAAGAAAGAGGAGACCACGGACATATATCGAATGCTTAGGAGAAGCCACGTGCCCCGAAGTGGCCTGACGGATGTTCCCACCACCTCTTGGAGGCAGGAAGGACGAGAGGACTAAAAGATTTTTGAGCCGCTGCAACCGCCCGACATCTGCTCCCTGGAGATGCCGGAGGTAAAGTGCTACAAGCTGCCGTCCCTGCGAATGCTGAATGTCGCGCTAATATCAAGCGCGCTGTCAAGGAGTGTGCCAAGATCAAGCGCGCTGTCAAGGAGTGTGCGTCGGAATAAGCTGGAATAACCGGAGGATCAAGTACTACTGCACGAACAACACGTGCGCATCGAAGGCCACCACGTTCTGTTTCAACGATAGACTGGAAGAGGCTAAAGATGTCACAGGCCCCATTCCTATTCGAGCATGGGGAATCAGAGAGTTCTGAGCGAGTGTACCTCTGCCCATTACCCCCTTTCTGCAAGCGATGGAAGATGGAATGCCCCAAGTGAGGAATCAAGGTGGCCAAATGAGATGCGACTCGTCGAAGACATCATTAACGTCTTTGAATGTGTGGAGAAGCAGGAGACGACGAGGTCGCCTTCCCACACGCAGTCTTCGTTGACCTCCAACGAGTGGGCACGAATATGTATCTACTAACAAGGGAAGCGTCACAACCTAGGTTGGCTTTATGGGCTCTAGTATGGGGCGCTGCACAACCCCAACTCTCAAACCACCAATTCAGTTTTTATCTCCCCCGAAACGGTCAGCATGGTAGAGCGCAGAAATAAATCCATGATACCCCCATCATGGGTCAAATTACTTCGATCCATAGTCGATCCACCTTAGTGACCGCTTCGGGAGAGATGAAAACTGAATTGGTGGTTTGAGGGTTGGGGTAGTGCAGCGCCCCATACTAGAGCCCATAAAGCCAACCTAGGTTGTGACACTTCCCTTGTAAGGAACTACCAAGTATTCTGAGGTGGATCGATTGACCGATGGAGCTTTCTGCGAGCTGTACAACAAAAACTGTACAACACTACTTCGAGATGCTCACCAACGTGCACTGAGCCCCCAAGATACTTGTGATCGGGCTTCTCGCGGTCTCGTTCATCGTCGTCATCGTCATCCTATCCTGCGCCACCCAACGCTTTGTGTACATGGCAGGCGCGTGCCACCTTCTCGCCGTTACCGGGAGGGTTATCGTCTGAGCAGTCAGATGCATCAGAAGGAGAATCAATTGATCATCACCGACTGGGGATATCTGGAATCCAGTAGTTCTTGTTCCGTTCAGGGCATCACCGCCGGTCGATACAAGTTTACGGCTGAAATAGTGGAAGAGCGCTGGTCACATGTTACTTAAAAGTTTCAGGGATTCAATTATACACGATTAGCGGAAGAAGATATTCACATTCAAGTGTGTATTGTTCAGTTTTTCGGAGATTACTCACTGCGTGCATATCAAAATTATTGTGGTGGTGCTAAGCTTGTCCTTTTACCTGGCTGCAACGGGTGCGGGGTTTCCTATATTTTGGGGTTTTACCTCCTCGATTTCATGTCCGACGTGGTATCATACGAGACATCGAATAGGGGAAACCCTTTAGCTATACCTTTTACATGCTGAATCGGTGCAATTGCTTTGGTGCCGGCCAATACCGTCTGACGGTGCTGGGTCATGTTCGCTAGCAAAGGTCATGAGATCGCTTGTGGAGATTATTCGACGCTCCCACACACTCGTCGACGCCTCGGCGAGCAGCCCCAAAACCGATATGATCTCAAATTCGAACTAGGGAATACTAGAACTATAGACTGTTCCGAGAGCGAGATTCCATCATCGTGGTGGGGGAGAGGGCGTGAGCCCTGATCTCTGGTGTCGCTTAGCCAGTTTGTCTGCTCTTCTTCTCGCCGTGATTTTTGCTGCTTTGGGCAACAATCGAGCATACTCGCAGTTGTTCCTACTTTCGGGAAAGAATTGTCCGGATGGGAGATCTTCGACTTTTGTGACGAAAGGAGGAAATATAACGCGTCTAAGATACAAGATGTGCTCGGTCCAAAAATAGTACAGAAAGGAGGAAATTAAACTCTGACTTCGAACTTGCTTCCCGATGTGCGATGCTCCATTTATTCTCGATTCGTATTATTTCCTTTCCCATATTGAAGAGATCGCTTGACCTTGATCTGTTCTCTGATCGGAGGAAGGGAGAGCAATTGATCTCCGATCGCCTTCTCACTGATCGACTATTCCTCCCGGGCTGATCGACGAACTGAGGAAGTCGTGGGCTTAATTGTCAATCAAGGCCCTTCCCCTCTTTACTCATCGGCCATCTGCACGGCTGTCAAAGAATGCGCATCATATTGTAAGCTTATGTTATTATTTCAATTGGCAAATAAAGAACAGTAAATTACAACATATAGTTGTATTACAGTGCATATCTGGAATAGACTGAATTCACCTGCAGCTTCATTGCTTGTGCCTGCCTACGGATTTGAACGTGGAGAAGGGAAATAACCAGTGTGTTTTCTCCCACTAAAATAAAGAGCCTGTCCAAATGCCCTCGTAACTTTTTTCTACCTCTCCTCCATTGCAATCTGTTCTCAATCAGCTGCACCATTATCGATAGTAAGGATCGTTCTTACAGTCCAGGTCAATGCTGCACATCATTGTATAAAAGTTTACCAATTCTACCTTCGACCGGCCTTGTGGCCTAATGGATAACGCGTCGGACTTCGAATCCTAAGATTGCAGGTTCGAGTCCTGCCAGGGTCGAAAATCTTTTCCGAATTTTTTTATTTTTTATTGAACTTTTTCGTGGATCTCCCCTTTTTCATGAGCCTTGAGGTCACCAACGCTCTATCATACTCTTGATTTTCTATGTGAAATCAAATACGAAATTACGAGATTCGAAGAAATTCAAGCGAATGTGGGGTGCATGGAAATGTGTGCGAGGACAAAATCCAATATCTTCATCTGCATTCAAGAGCATTGGCGAGGTCCCTTCCCTTCGATGAATGGATTAATTATGCGACTAGGCGAGAGCGGGCTTGGGAAATTGGATTAAGAGTGGCCCTCGAGACGGGTGGACTACGGTAGATGGCTCCAAATTTATTCTCTCCTTTTTGGGTTTCTCCTTTCCTTCCCTTCAATAATTAATTTCGCTTTACTGTGCCCTTCCTTCAACTAAACCCATTCGTGTAAAGCACTCTATTTCAAAATTTTGTTTGAATGCGGGATTTAGACGACGTATATGATCGCTCTCTTTCATCCTTCTTTCCCGTACCGTAGCGTATGTTCGAAATACAGCGTTGTCTCTTCTTTGTTGTATTGCGTCTTCAAAGAGACGCATTAGACGGTGGGATAGAAGTGATACAGACGGTGCTCCTCCCGTAGACACTGCCGATCATCTAGCCCTCTGATTGGGCACCTCCCGATAGGAACCTTTCGAAATCCTGCTCGGTGAGCAGAGATGCTGCCGAGATCTCGAGTTGGAGGGCAGTTGGAGAGCAATGCAAAGCCTGCAAGAAGAACATTGAAGAAAGGCGATCCTTAGAATCAACATCGAGGCTGCGTCTGGTTTTACAGGCTCTGCTAAGAGCGACGGCATTACTGAATTTAATCTATAAAACAATTAATTACGACAAGATATATGAATGTTGCAAACACATCTATGAGATGGCGCATGTTTAGACATCTGGCCCGAACCGATTTTAGTGGGTCCGTTCGGAGATTAATTACCCAGTCAATGGCATCGATCCTGCCCTCCATAGGGGCATAGTTGCTATAAGTCAAGTTCACTGACAACAATCGAATCTGGGAAACACGCAATAGAAAGTAATCGCCGAGGTGGAAGGAGGAATCGGAGATCATCTCACAACCAGCGGAGTTAGTTTGAATGGAAAGAGACTGCTGGTTGCATCAATTCATTGGAGTCTGTGATGTGAGAAATGCAAAACGTGCCGTGTTCAGGTAAAAAGATCGTAACATGCCCAAGTGTATAGATATTCAACTCGGGCTCTCCGCGTGAGTGGACGCTTGATTGACAGCCACTCCAAGGCCGCGTCCCAGGGGGTCCCACTCTCGCTCTGTTAGTTGGATTCCCGGTGGTCGCTCTCTATCTATGCATACTCTCTATCTCAGTGGGAGGCTAATGCACTACTATCGACTCCCCTAACCCCTTTCCGAGGAAGATGCGACCCCACAAGAACTCCCAATGCACACGAAACTGAGATTCCATGGCGCCAAAGAGAAACAAAACATAAATGGAAGTGCAAGTGATAAAGCAGGTGCTCTAATCCCACCGTATAAATTGACAATGACCGTGGTCAATACAGTAATCTTGACATTTTGTAATCTTGAGCAAAGGAATCAGTAATCTGGAACACGGGGGAACGTTGTTTTCTGAGCGGGATTTGCTTGCCTCGGCAAACAGAGCGCTGCATCCTCGTCCAGTTCTCTCTCCCATTCCCAGCTTCTGTCCCATCTCGTCAGAGTGTGTTCAGATCCCATAGAATGCTATTCGCGTTCTGAATGTTCAGTTGCGGGTCCACTCGTTTCCCTTTTCCCTTCCCCTTAAACAGGTGTTCCTTTCCCTTCAGTTGAATCCCTCAAGAAAGCTTCTCCCTAGATTCTGAATGAGAATCCACGAGCGAGCTCATAGCCAGATGCTCCAGTGCACCCTTCTGTATTTTCTTCAAGGTACTGTTCTTTCAATATATGTGGTTCTTGCGAAGGCATCCTCCGATGTCTTCACAGAACAGGGAACGCGAGCTGACATCTTTATTTTTCAGACCCGGATTCTGCTGACAATGAAACTGATGCCAAACCCCCACACCCACAAGCTTCGCTCCAATCGCCTTCCCGTTGAATACACGTCCTCATGTGGGCGAACCGGCAACTTTCACTTCAATTGTTGTTTCACTGCCCTGAGAAACTCAAACTCTATGTACTCGAATAACATTTAATTTTTGCAGGAATATGTGGATATTCGCTTTCTTGAGCATGCATACCTAAATACCCAAAAAACTGGAGGTTCTTTCTCTGCAGCCTTGCACGTGGTGCATTCCGCAACGTGTGCGTGACAACAAGATAAAGATCGGCGAGTTCGAGGAGGAACAAGGAATTTCCAGGAACGATATGGATCTCAATGGCTTCTTGACACGAGGCAATGTTGATTGGCTTTGGTCGCTGATCCCATTTGTCTGGAGGGAATGGGGTTGTAGCAGGGCGACCTCCGGTCCTGTTCTGCTAAATACGGAGTGCTAAACAGGCGAAACGACGCCTCCCACACTGTCCTCGTTCTAGCTCACAGCAACCAAAATATTATTTTCACCAAGCTCAATCCGTGGGATAAGCTCATCGCCTTGTGGGGATACAGCCGTAGATCATCACCGTTTTTGATAATCGCGTCGAACGGAACCGTATCTAGACAGATCTTGCCGGAGGGCGATGAGCATATTCTCGAGATTTCTTTTAGCCGGCTATATGTTTTTAGAGCGTCATGCCTCCGCTGGGGACGAAGGATGACGACTGCCGGTTGTCGGAGGTGGCATCACTGGAGGATTGCTTCCTGGCCGAGGAGACGGAAGTCATCGACAGCATGAACAAGGAAGCTGAGAAGGTACCTAGGATAGACTCTGAATGTAATCATGAACTTGAAGACTGGCTACAAATACAATGGCCACATCGTGTGGAAGGTCGTGGCGATGATGTCCATTCTCCACGTTGCCGGCATCTACGGAGCAGTCATCGGAGCCACTTCTGCTATGTACAAGACATGGATCTACGGTATTAATCTCGGACTCGTATAGTTAATATATTGAATACAGTCATCATCGTCGCCCACTACGCAACGCTCTCAATCACTGCTGGATCACATAGGCTCTGGACACACAAGGCTTACAAGGTGCTGGATCTTGTCTTGTTGTCATGAAGCGCGGTTATATAAGTAGATCAAGACCGCAGGCTCTGCGTAAACGGTATGCACTTTGTGTAGGCGTCAAAATACTCCGGGTGGAAGCACTATTCATATCTGGTCATGCAGGCAAACTACGGAGTTCGCATGTTGTGGATGATCGGGTCGACAATCGCAGCACAGGTTCGGGTAGGAGTATTCCAGTAGATGAAGAGAGATCTCCAGGGACACGTCATCTGGTGGTCTCGACAGCACCGCTGCCATCACAAGGTTTCCATTGTCGAATGAAAGAATGATGGGTTGGAGTACTGTAATTCCGCGATGCTTCGATAGTATGAGAATACAGCGGAATTTTCACCGCATAGCTCGTTACCTCTACAATTTAGTTTGAGCTTCGCTCAATGATAGCTGTCTTCAGTGGACGGATTCCGATGCCGATCCCCACAACAGCAAGCGAGGCTGGTTCTTCTCCCACATGGGATGGCTTATGGTCAAGCGACACCCCAAGGTCTGCGCGTTTGCTAAGCATATTATCTCCGTTTCAGACGCTTGAAATGGGCGCGAAGATCGACCTTTCGGACCTCGAGGCCGACGAACTTCTCGTCTTCCAGAGCACGTATCTGATCCTTTCTGTTGTCCAGAGAATAATGTTTCCAGATATCTGTGGCCCTTCGCTCTCTTCCTCTACTACGTGATTTCCTTCATCCCGTGGTACTTCTGGGACGAAGAACTCATAGTTTCCTTCTTCTTCGTTGGTGCATTCAGGCTCATGGTGCAGTACAATATGACTTGGTACGAGGTGACTGCAATACACATGCAGTAACGAAGAGCCGAATCCTGGTAGGATTAACGGCAGTGGTTTTCAGGACGATAAACTCGGTGGCGCATCTGTGGGGCTACCACAAGCCGTTCGACAAGGAAGCCTCGGCCTGTGACAACCTGTGGCATTCTTCCATCTCGAATGGAGAGGCCTGGCATAATTTCCATCATGCATTCCCACAGGTGCATGACGTTTCAGAATCTTTCTCTTATTGGGTATGACCGCTTTGATACCCCGAGACACTACCTTTGATTGCACAAGTGCATTCAAACCATTTACCCTAAGCGTCAAATTTTGCAGCCAATATTTACTCCATTCCTTTGTTTATGCACTGCTACCCCTTTCTCCTAGAGTAATAGAAATTTGTTCATCGAAATCTTCAGGACTACCGTGCCTCGGAGTTCGCTTGGAAGGCGAATCTGACTGGAATGATCATCGATTTCTTCGCCTGGAACGGATGGGTTTGGGACAGGAAGATCATGTGCCAGGAGGTACCAGAGACCAAAACAAGGATTTCAGCCTTTTCTTTCAGGCCGTCGAACGCCAGAAGGAAAAGTTCGGAGACCACTCGCGACAGATTCTCGAATTCGTCAAGGCTAATTAGAAGAAGTGTTTTGAGTAACATGAATAAGTGAAATTATGTGTACACTTTCGATTGTCTCCTTGTAATTGATTATCAGTTGCGCAGTAGTAATGCGTATATTTATTATGCGTTTTGGGCCCTGAATTTGTCACATTGGAATAAAGCGAGTTGATTAGTCTGTAGCATTTTGGGAAAACGAGCCAGTGAATGCCCCATTTACCCACGGGGACATAGCTCACGACAGTCTCTGATAGTTCCATCGTGGAAAGAGAAAAGACCGAAAAAACTTAAATATTCATCACTACTGAATACGAACACAAAAGCGTCGTAGGTCCTATTCACATTTTCCTGCACATGATCCAGGAAATTGTGAACGATAACTTGCAGATTACTTTCCGTCTGGTTGCGACGTACACGAGCCAAGAACTGTCTGCATCCAAAATAGCTCTTCGGCGCAAACAATGTAGATACAATCTTCCGCCTTGCGAAACACATACTAGCTCATAATGACGGTCTATGCTTTCTACATTCTTTTGCCTATTTCCAAGTTATTTCCTCAATAGAATAAAATCGTGTATAATACCAGATCACTATCGATGCCGATTTATGCAATCTGAGGAATGCGCTCTGACTTCCTTGAAGTCAACATAGAAAGAATGCAGTCGCGATTCTTACTCCTTTGGTTATTCGGCTAGCCACGAACATAGGAGTAATTAAAACGCGCGCGGAAGGGACAACTTTCAAAGCATCCTGCTATTACCGTCTTTCCGTAGGTGTGTAATTTATCGTTCCGGTCGGAACAATACCCTTTCTTTCCTGTCAACTGTGATCTTCAGATGCGGGACGATGAGAATCTGCCGCTGATTCCCAGCGTCTTCGAGATCCTCGGGGACATCTTCCATGGCGTGAGTTATTCTATCTGAACCACAAACGAGGCGGTTTGCAGGAATTCGATGTGTACAAGGCAGTTCGCTGGTCGGAATACCACCGATGGGACTGCATCACTGTGAGTTCCCCCTTGTTAAATATGAATACCAGTTACAGATTTCCTTGGGATACGCCATATTGGCGTACGGAATACGAGCTTTCATGCGAAATCGACGCGCTTTCGATCTCAAGTGGCCGCTTTTTATCTGGAACATTCTGCAGGTGAACGCTGATTCTTGTCTTAAGACCAGTTCACAGACGATATTCTCGTTCTTTGCTGTCGTCGGGACGTTACCTGAAGTTGTTACAACATGGCGGGAGCAAGGATTTCGTGGTAGGAATTGAGTTATATTTGGTGCTATTATGGAAAGGGCACCCAAATTTTGGGACGCGATTGAAACTGAGAAATATGGAATCTCAAGCACGACGTAAACCATGATTTAACAGCTGTGAACTGTAATTCTTCCTTCTACCACGGCCCCACCGGCGCTTGGCACTTCCTTTTTCTCCTTTCGAAAGTGACGGACTTTATCGACACGTTGTTCGTCGTTCTCCGCAAGCGCCCTCTCCTCTTCCTCCATGTCTACCACCACGCGTGGATCGCACTCGTCGGACTTCATGGTAGGATTATGCATGCTTCTTCATCTGATATATTTCCCCAGGATACTCATACCTCCTGCCCGCTCGCATGATCGCAGTAGTCAACGGGATAGTCCATGTATTCATGTACGGGTACGATGTCATGGTTTGAAATGATTCGTGAAATAATTTCAGCTACTATGCGGCTACCAGCCTAAATGTGAAAGTGCCCGTCTGGATCCCCAAGCGAATCACGCAAATGCAAGTGAGTAGATATTGATCGCGTTGCGTTCATTCTAAATGGCATTCTACAGGTCGTTCAATTAATGCTCGGAGTGCTCATCGGGGCTCACATGACAGCGGAATGGTTACTGGATGTAAGATTTGATTGAGAAAAAATTGCCGATATCAACCTGCAATCTAAACGGCCAATCAGCTAAATATTTTGAGCAAATTGTGAACAGTGGGGTTTCCTCATAGTAGGTTGAACTATCCTTTTCTCACTGCGGAGATATTTTGTTTTGTTTAAATATAGACTCGGATATCTTCAGATCGGGTGTGAAGAAATGACCCCATTCTACGGAATCCTCGCGTGGTACTCCGATTTCACGTGGGTGGTCGTGCAATATTTGGTAAGACTCGATAATTGCAGTCTCTTGACGCTGTTCCTTCACTTCTATCAAACATCGTACATCCTCGACGGCGGAAAGGCCAAGTACAGGGATGATTCTTCCATTGCCAAGAAAGTGGAGTGACTTGCTTCTCTTCATTTTTCTGCACCATTCCGGTCAAAGATGCATTAGATAAAGTTACTCGCAACAAGCAGTTAAGCGCCATGTCAATACAACCATTAAAATGTTTCGTGATGACAATCTCTGAATCGAAGATCGGCAGCGATCGAAAACAGGAAGGTTCGGGAAGTGGCGTCCAAATGATTCTCATGGGCTGTCGTTCTTATTACCTTACCCAGAGCGTTCTAATTCCAATGCCAAGAAAATACTGCTGATGCACTGCGAGCACTCTTGATCTACGTGCATCCCAAGCCCCGTTCCATGACCATTTGAACCTACATAGTTGGGGGAGTGGATTGAGGGTTTAGAGAGGGAGCGCGCGGACACTTTTTTGGTATTATCCCTATGTGAGAATTAGAACAATCTCAGTTCCCTAATAGCGAGCATATTGAATTCAGCATCTCCGATGCGACCGTACTGGGATGAGATTGAAATTCCAAGCATTGTCGAGCTGCTGCGGGATGCTGTACTTGGAGTGCGCTTATTATTCTTCAAACAATTCATACTCATTCAGAATTTCGATCACCTCCGCGCGGCCCAATGGGCCCGATATCACATCCCCAACACATGCAAGGTTCGCGTTGCGGCCGTGCTGGTTGATTTTTTGAAATCCAGGTCGCCGTCGTCTACCTCATCAGCATTTTCGCCATCCAACACTTCATGAAAAACCGTGCACCCTTCAAGCTGCAGGGGGCCCTGGCCGCTTGGAATGTTTTCCAGTGTATCGTTTCAATTTTAATCGTCTCTAACACTCTGCCTGAACTCGTCAGCACGCTACTGAACAGTGGGATTCGAGGTGAGAAAGATCACGAAGCGAACTAGCCGGGAAAAGTCAGACGTCAACTGCAACACGAGGTTCTATGAGGGAAACGCGGGACTATGGCACTTCGTCTTTGCACTCAGCAAAGTCGTCGATCTCGCGGATACGTACTTTCTCGTTGGTTTATTTATCCAATTAAAGGTTTACGATCACTTCTTCAGGTGCTTCGGAAGCGCCCTCTCATATTCCTTCACTACTACCACCACGCCATGGTGATCTACGTGGGCTTCTACTGTGAGAAATACGGAACGTATTTGAAAAATATAACTCCTTCTAGATTACGGGTACCACTTCCCGACAGGGCGCCTCGTCTCCATCGTCAATGGATTCGTGCACATCTGGATGTACGGGTCAGTACTAGGTTTCTCTATTGAAGAAGGACTGGGAAACTACAGTTACTACGCCGCCCGCGCGCTTCATTTCAAAGTGCCCGGCTGGATTGCTAGGTCTATAACGAGCATCCAGGTATTCTATGGTTTCTAAACAGAAGCTTCGAGTCTTCAGATTATTCAATTCCAATTCGGATTCTGCGCCGCGTCTCTCGCCACTGCCGATTTCCTTCTGGATGTGTGTTTATTGTTAGAAATTGAAATGAAGCGAAATACCTCAATCTTGAGAATTCGTTGCTCTAACACTCCAACGCCTTTCATAACTAGACAAAAATAAATGAACAAAAGTTGTAAATTACCTGCACTGAATCTTCACATCTCGTGGGCTCCAATAATACCAAATCATTGGTCAGTTTCAAAAGTGAAAGAGATATTTGCAGACTCACTGTCACTTCGCCACTCCCGCTGTCGGAATCATTGGATGGGTCACGGACTTTTCGTACGCACAAGACAAAATCGCTGAGTGTACTGCACTGTTCAGATTCCTCGTCCTCTTCATGAGGCTCTACCACACTTCGTACGTGGCGAGTGGAGGAAAGGCCCGCTATCGCGACAGTTTCTTCAAGAAACAACCAGCGCAGCTCCAGACGCTGACGGAAGACGCGGAAGAAAAAGAAGAACAGAGTGACGAGAATACACTTGAAACTCCTGCATCCATTTGATCGTGCTAGTTCTCAAACGATAAATAATAATTTGCGGTTTTGGTGAGCATGAACAAGTTTCAAGGCCGTTTGATCATGATTCATGAGTGTTGACATCTCATCTCTAGGCGATCAATTTGAAGATGGCGTCATACTGAATCAACTAGGATGCCGTATACATGCCATAGATAGTATTCCCATCGGACTGCTTTTATAAACGATGAGACGCTCTCTCCCTGTGGCAGGAGGCAATGAACTGAGCATATCTACTGGTGTAGTTGCATCCCTTCTGACAACATACGTATGTACTTATCTTTTTGTATCTTGTCGCGCATGCGCAACTAATGCACTACGAACTTGTCGAGGAAAATAAGACACGGAATTTATTTTGCACACGTGTATGATCAGTCTACAATTCGATATGAGCAGAATCCGAAGCTCGTTGTTCGTCTTTTCCCGTGTTGAATTGCTTCGTGTTATCACGGATCCATACGCTGATTTCCGTAAGGATTCGCTGAAAATCAGATTCGTTTTGGAGGTGTTGAATCGCGGATCACGTTGCTGATGTCGAGCATTCGATTGAAATGGAAGGCGCCCCCGAATCCATCCGGGTAGTGCTGCCACTTGGAGGCAACCTCAAATCAACAAATACTCTCCTATTCGCCTAGATAGAGTACCCCTGCAGTCCTGAGCCTCTCTGCATAAATTATCCCATCGTCACGAAGAAAGTCGTTATCCATAGTCAACACGAGGGCGGAAGGCAGGGACGAGAAATCTTCAGCCATCAGTGGAGCGAAGTCCGGGTCAAGAAGAACTGGCTCCAGTTGCACCTGCACATAATATATTCATGAAAAAAGGCAGAAAACACCTGGAGCGCCTCTGCAGTTCCCGTGATCTTCGATGGTAGTTTATCGCTATGCACAGAAGATCCGAGGTTTTCAGGAATCAAAGATAAGTTGATTAGCTGCAATCGAAGCATTCTTGATACATTGACTACTCCCGGACTTTCGAGGAAGTTTCTTTGACTCTCTCGTTGACATGGTCGTTGCTCATGGCAATGTCCACATATTGCCGATGGGCATCGACATCTACACCAGCGTACATCAACATAAACGACGCGAACTGGCGCGGGTTCGGAAGGCCGGAACCTGAAACGAGTCTTCGCTTTCCAAAATTCTCTGGAAATGGTTGCCTGCCAGCTCCTTGTTGAACGCCCTGTACGAGGGTGTTTGAAGGTCTGCGAATTGCAGAGTCGGATGGACGAGAATCTGGAATTGTTTATGAACGTTTGAACGATGGAAAAGGACCTGTCCATGGATGGGAAAGGGCTTCGATGGCTCAGTGAATCGTCTTGCCATCACTGCCGCCAGATTGCCTCCGATCGAATCGCCGAGGACAACGATCTGGAAAGAATTGACAACAAAAGCGATCACTAACCTGACTCGGGTCAATGCCGAATTCCTCTTCTCCACGCTCCATGAGCCAATCGATGACGCGCTCGCAGTCCTCCACGGCTTCGGTGTAGTTCTGCAAGTATTTATGTGCACTGCGAACTTGCGAATCGGCTCCCAGAGCACCAGATGACCTAGGAAACCGATAAGTTATTACCGATTCAGGAATTCTCCTGTAGTCCACAGCAACGATGAGTCGAGGATGCGCTGCTTCCCCGAGGTCGCGAGCAAGAATATCGAACCTGATATTATCGGCGGATTTTATCATACGGACTGTACGCTGGTCACCCGACGATCTCTCTCCACAGTTCTCTCGTTTCTCTGGGGCTTAGAGAAACGAGTGAACTGTGGATAGAGATCGTAGGGCGACGAGCGTTCAGTCCGTATGGTTAGTTACGCCGACAATAAATTCCCTTTAAGTTTTCCTAAAGTTAGGATCATTTTTGAGAAACTAGAATTCAATTTTTGTCCGAATAAAACTAGGAGCTGAATAGTCCATCTTTTAGACATTTTTCAAACACTAAAAAGGCGACATGAGCATGTAAATTAAATTACTATGGTACTCGATATATGACCTTCTGGGGAGCAAACTGCGATAGAGATTCGCAAAACATAACAATGAAACGCAAAACACAAGCACGAGAAATAACTCATTTCGTACTGTACACGACTGTAGCTCACATCCAGGTGCTGCCAAAAAGATACGTTCCTCCATGGAGATATACAATCGCTGCATCCGTTCGCACGTCATCTCGTGGAATTCGATACGTGCGGACATGAAATGCAACATTCCATGATATACCGATCATTCACGTACCGAAACGTTGTTCATTTCATCCCATTCGATCTCGAAATTCGACCTCTGCTCGGCCAACAGATTGCTCGGGCTGAGGAACAACTGCACGGCAGTATTGGCAAAGCATCCCCAGGCCTTTTGCGCAAATCGCGTGTAGATAGCGGCGCAGTTGTGGCTCCAGCACAGTTTGATATGAAATGGATATATTCACTGATCTAGGAGTGGGTTTACGGGATAAGTATAGAACAGGCGAGACATGGGCTCGCCGAATGACATCCAACGACGATCGGAAGTGCTATTGGAGCAGATCTCAAACATTCAAGCTTGGTTTCCTACTCTACTTTCAGGTCTACCTGCTCCGGAAGAGCTTTCTGCATTAGAATGCTCGTAATGAGAACTCCGACCAAGGAAGCTACGCTCGCATACTCAAAGCAGTGGCGTATTCACTTGCATAAGTTGGAATTAACCTTGAAAGCGCGCCACCACGTCGTCAACATCGAATCTGCATCGGGCTTTCTCGAAGACATCGTCGATCCTGAGAACGGTGGTCTAAAGATCGGGGAAAAGGAAGAAGATGTGTGTGGGGGCAGCAGTAGGGTTGTTGTGCTGTCACTGCCATCAGATAGGCAAAATCTTCAATCGGAGTTGGCCATCTCGAACACACATTTAGCAAGGGTTGACGACTCAATTAAGATTGCGCCCGTGCCTCCCACGATGTTCGAAATTCCTGCTTGCTACGAGGGACCAACACTTTTTGCACTTGATGCGCAACTTTGCATAGATTGGTGGCTACAATGAAGATAGATATTGTCCGGTATTATAGTGATACGGAGGCGACGCTCGAACTAGCTAACGGTATGCAGCGAAATGATCTATCTTCTGCCCTCCAATACAATTCGCAGCTTAGCGCTAGATAGTTCGCGCGCCGCCTCCGCATTACTATATTACCGGGCAATAGCACACGGTTAATTGTGTTCGGTTCATTAGTGTCAACTGCAGTAGTTCAATGCGTTGCGGAAGTTCATTTTCCGCAATTGCCTCTCTTTTTCAATTAGTGCGGGTCCTGACACCCCCCATGCTATCTACTCTTACTGCACTTCAATTAATTCATTCGCCTCCCGCTAGGGCCCTGCAGTCGTGCATTTCACTAACAGTGTGTGTTCCGTTAGAGCTATAGTACGGGAAAGAAAGTGCGTGTGGTATTCCCCCGTTCGCGTCATTTGATTGCCAGCCTTGTAATTGTTAGCAGAGAGCTGAGTGCGTGGGAGTCATAACTCGATTTGTTTGCAGCCTGCTCCCCCTCTCCTCTCGTTCGTTAGGACTGAACAAAGGAGCGAGAGGCGAGGGGGAAAGAGTCTGCGATCTTTCTCCTTCTTCCTTTTCCTGTTATGCAGCCTCACCAATTCCAGGTCCCGCGCACCTCATTCTCACACGGGAGGAGGACGGAATAAGGCATTCATTCTTCCCTCTTCCAAGATGCTCCGCCGGCTCCTTCTCGTCGCTCTCTGCCTCATGGCTTTCGCTACTGCCGACAGCTACAGTCCACTACGATTCCAGGTCGGTCTTCCCATCCTTTTTTACTCTGACAATCAGTAAGTTCAGCTCGGCCACCGCCGACTGTACAACATCATCTCTGCGCAGCCATACGACTGGGCGCCCCTTCCTCGACAGAGCAGGTCAATCCCGTTTACAGTCTGGTATGGACTTTCGAATACAGGTCCAGCGGCAAGCCTGGCTTCATTCGCTTCGGAAAGAGGCGATCCGATGGGGCTGACACGGAGGAGCACTGACTAGAATGGAGGAAGCGTCGCGCTTCGTATGTGTCGACTGCTGGTGTTGAGTAAAGAAATCAACGTGTTGATCTTGGCAAATGAAAACACTGTATGGCAAGCAATGGAGATTTGAACAGAGGCCACGGGATTCTCATGTCAGTTTCGAAAGATATCCCTTGAATTCTCAAAATTGACGAATTTTGCAGAGCGAGTGAGCGTTTGTTGAACCATATTTGGTAAAGTATTTCCTCAAGAGCACAATGAAGTACAAATCCAGTAGCTGATCTTCTCCTTGATAACATCTTCCTCCATTTTCTCGAAGGCTTCTTGACGGCGAAGATGGAACGACTGAAAGGTACCATCTACCACTACATAAAAGTCGTGTTTGTCTGTCATTGGTCCTAGAGCCTCGGACCGTGACCAAATAACTTCGGGTTCCGAGACAATTTCTACCGTAACCCGCGACCGGGGAATAGAATACCTAATCTACTGCTGTGAATAAAATTGTATCGATACAAAGTGCATCTTCACCAATTTACGGAATCGGTCCTCACGACCTGGGACCAAACGACTTTGGATCCCGAGGCAACTTCTACCGTAATCCGCGACCGGGGAATAGAAATCCTATCTACGGATGTAGTTAAAAAAAGTGTTTTGTCCGGTAATATAGTGATGCGGAGGAGACGCGCGAACTACCTTCGCGGTAAGAAGTGTAGTGATCTATATTCTGCGGCAGAAGATAGCTCACTACGCTGCTTACCGCGAAGGTAGTTCGCGCGACGCCTCCGCATCATTATAATAATACCGGATAATATCTACAGCAAATACGGAATCGGTCCACAAGACCTGAGACCTTGACGAAACTACCTTGGTCCCGAGACAACTTCTACCGTAACCCGCGACCGGGGAATAGAATACCTAATTCACGGCTGTAGATAAAAAGTGAATCTACAGCAATTTACGGAATCGATCCTAATGTCCTGGGACATTGACTAAAGTACTCCGGTTCCCGAAGCAACTTCTACCGTAACCCGCAACCGGAGAATAGAATACCTAACCACGGCTGCAGATACAAAGTGCATCTTCACCAGTTTGCGGAATCGGTCATCACGACCTGGGACCTTTACTAAACGACATCGGGTCCAGAAGCAACTTCTACCGTTACCACGACCGTGATAATCCCGTGAACATACATATAATAGAATCATAATTTACGGATGTAGATAAAACATGTATCTACCGCATTTTACTGAATCGGCCCAAACTAAATAATTACGGTGGGTTAAACCGCGAGCAGCCGCGTACGCAGCGTGCGATGGTTTCTGCTAGTCGCGAGCGGTAGAAAAAGCCGCGAGCGATATGAGGAAGAAGCATCAAGGGAAGAAAAAGATGATTGGGCCGTGGAGTGGGAGAATGGTTTCATTTAGAACCCATGAATTCTAAACTATTCTTTGCTAGGTGGAAGCATAGACGACTGCGATGAGACGAAGGATGCTGTACTGGAAATGGCGAGCGTGGAACTTCGCCCTTTCGTTCCCCGCAGGTCCCTTCCCTTTCCACTGTGTCTCACTTTATGATGGCCTCTGCCTTCTCCTTCTTCTCCTTCCAATCCTCCACTCGCTCAATGCGAATCGAGCCACCAGCGGCCGAGATTTCGTCCTGCAGGGGGAGGATGAAAAGGGCACGGAAAAGGAAGAATCGAAGGAGGAGAAGGGGACTCACCTTGTGACTTTCAAGTTCCTGATCCTTTTTGATGAAATGATCAAAGACCGATTCTGCGGCCTTCTTGAATGAGATCACCTGGGAAGATCTGATGAAGTTGAAGCGGAACTCGTTCCATTGCTGAAAAGTAATATAAATCTAGACCCAACAGGCCAACCGAATCATCAAATACCAAATGCTTACCATACTGAACAGAAAAGTTCCTGACGTACACTGCTAAGTATCCCCTCACCTACTTGGTGAAGATGTACCATTTGAGGGATCTTGTCTCCTCCGCCGATTCCTTCTTCTCCTTCTGTTCCCGTTTACCTCGACTGCCGTCTCGCCCTTGTCGTCATCGTCCGAGGCGATCAGTGGCTCTTCCTCCTGCAAACACGCCCCTACTTCGTAGGAGTGTAGGTGTAAACCTCCTGACGCTAATGTCGCGAGAAGCATCCGAGGAAGTAAGGCATAGATCAAGTCGAAAGGAATATTCTGAAAGATTGATCAATTGGTATTGTGTGAATCGGTTGCCGCACTTTTTCTATCGCCCGAGATGAAACACTCCGCGATAGCTACAAAGAAGATTGGTGTGTCATGGCTGTGGGCGAAGAGAATAGTGCATATTTCCCATGGGCGCAGGCTGATTCATCATGGCAGTATTCTATTCATTTGATGTCTCTCTGAGGAAGGGGGACAGAAGTGAAAAGCGATTGGCAGGACCAGGGGAAGGATCCGCCACTGCCCCTTCCTCGGCCCCTCCGTCCAAACTGCCATGTCCCCCTGTTTCTCTTCCTCAAATCCCTGCCCCCTCAGTTCAGTATCAGTGTCTTGCTCCGATTGGCGCGTTCTCCTTTGCTCCTGTTTCATTGTTTTAGTAATATTGCGTGTTAGCCCTTGAATTCTAAGGTTCAACGTATTTTAGCAATTGAGCGTTTCTTGAACCATTTTGGTAGAGTATTTCCTCAAGATCACTATCAACTACAAATGCACTTGATATTCTCGTCGTTGCCGCGGTTCATCATTCAAAGCAAAGATGAACGTTCCGTTTTCAATAGTGCCGCATTTTATTAGCCCGCAGGCAGAAGGAGATCGGGGGACTTTTCCTCATCGGGGTTAGACAAACAGCTATTGCGGTGTTCAAATGTCTTCTATCCTTTATCTTCTGAGTGACTCCGTTCGTACTTGACCCCTGCTCTCTAGTCGATCAACTCTCTTTAACATCGAGTTGAGGTAGATCCATCGGGTGATCCCAAAGATTTATCGTTCCAAATAATCCACTATTTCTTGATCTAGCAGCAAATGATCTTCTCTCTATTCGGCTAGTTCCAAGAATTATTTATTGTCTGATGTATTAGGTTGGAATGAAAGACCTAGGAATTGAGCATTCAAAAATTTGTGTAGACGTTTGTAGCATCAAACTAAGGTGAAAATGTATTATTGATCCATGACTAAGGAGTTTCGTTCCAACATAAAAGATGAACTGTTTTCCTGACACTGTTGTTCTTCGTTGACGATCCTTCCTGTTGTGTTGTGTCAGCTATGATTGAAGAGGCAAGAACAGCGTTCTGAGTAATTGGAAGCTTCAAGAGAACCTTGCACTTGGAACAGTCGTATTTCAAAAGGCCTGGTTAGCTCATCATCTGCAGTTGATATTGTGCTTAACAAAATAGATAACGGCAGATCTCAAAACAGCATTTGATTTCACGGAGTGAGCTTAATCTATCCTGTTGCTTCACCGTCATGCCCTGCAAAAGTGGGGGCATTTCAGTTGCGCCATGTCTATTTCGAATTCTTACCCTCGCTGCACGTCTGGGACTTTGTCAGATTACATACACGAAGATCCACAACAATTCCAATATTCTCTTCTCCGACTCATTTGATTCTAACGAAAATTCCATTCGTTTCTTTGATTTCTCGTCCATAAACGACCAACGGCCATAACTCCTCCGCAGTTTGCGTTTATTCAAAATCACCTTAAACTGCGAGTGACATTAAAAACGGCACAGAATCAATTCTATAAACGCCCCCAATACACTGACTTTTGTTGTATCAAAGACAGCGAATCGTTCTCTTCAGATAATCGAGAACCTTCTCTACGTCCTCCATTATCAAATGTCCGAACGCCGGAAGATCATCCTCGTCCGCCACGGAGAACGGCAGGACAACATCGACCCAACGTGGAAGAAGACGGCCATACGCTCAGACGACCCCCCACTCAGGTAACCTCTTCTAATGCAGACCACGATCACGCGATAGTGTCAACATGATAATTTGTGCGGAAGTTCAAAACTCATCACATCGGCGTCACATTAGAGGCACTTGGTCCTTTCAGCGCGGAAAGAAACAGGCAGACGACGTCGGAATAGCCCTGGCGACCACCCAATTCGAGGCAGTCTACTGTTCTCCCTTCTCCAGAACTATCGAGGTATGCAAAGAAACAAGATCAGACAACGAAACTCGGTGCGATTTGTTCCTGTTGATTAGAAATATATTTGCCACCGTTTAACTCGGCTATCGTTATCTAAATGTCCATTTCAGACGGCAGCTGTCATCGTCAGCCACATCGGGGAGAACGGAGTCCGCGTGGAACCTGGAGTCGCCGAACCCCTCGGCGCTTCCAACATTCCCCCTGGATTCCCCAACGATGACGAAAGAAGGTTATAGAAGACGTATTTTACGAAAGCTAACTCGAGAAAAATCGTATCCTGAACCCAAGATGAGACGTCCAAGACATTCATGCTGCAGGAGGCTGTGCCCATTGGTGGACATGCACTACGTTCCCGTGTTTCCGTCGCTGACGCCGTTCGACGATGACCTCTCCCTCGGAGATGCGGGCTGCTTCCGTCGCGTCGCCCGCACCGTCGATGCCATCCTCCAGAACACAAACGGTCAGCTTATTTAGAGTTAGTGGTGGTTACGGGGATTTAAACTTGGAAAAAAAGATGAGAATCGGTAAAAGCTCATTGATTTTTTTTAAGTTCCGCACTACTCTGGGCCACGAATGTCGATGATGTTGTGCCTCGTAAATTTAAAAAATGTCAGATGCTAACATCCTGATCGTCTCACACGGGGTGACTCTCGCAGCCGTGAGCCTTCACTTGGTGGGCCGATGGAATTACGGGGGCCTCTGCTCCATCACCATTCTCGAGCTCGGAACATCTGGATGGGAGTGAGTGGACAACTTAAACTTTTGTTGTGAGTTATGCCATTGTAGGCCGGTTATTGTCGGAAGCACCGATCACTTCGCACCCCACGAGAGAGTCAACCTACGCGCGGTTCGATCGAAGGGCGAGGAAGTAAAAAGGTGCAAGGAACTGGAAAGACAAATTCGAAGCGAACGAGGTACAGTAGGAATCTTACGACATTGCCGGAATTGATTAATTTTCAGGCTTGGACGAACTACCTGATGCTGATTAAAGGGGAAGCGGAAGGAACTCCCGAAATGGCGACCCCCGCCTTCCATTTAAAAACAGTATACCGCTGAAAAGTTTATCCAAAGTCACGAGCCCGCAGTTGCATGTCTCCAGATTTAGAGTAATAGTATCGTTCTCTTTAATTTAAGCTCATCATCCCGGAGAATACTGTTAATTTTTACGTTCCATATCTGATTATACATTCTCATATGCTTTTATGAAGTGACTTTTCGCTCTCGGGAATACATATATCCAATCTGGGCTCCTGCTGACCGTTTGCTACAATGGCGTGAATAAATATGATAAAATGCAGATAGTATTTCTTGTTAGGCGAGGGATACGGCGCCCGAATGGAGAATTGCAGCGTGAACACGGCAGCGAAGATTCTTAGCTTATCCATGTTAGAACCTTCACCGCACCGTAGAGTCATCATCATTCCATCACCCTTTTGAAAATACTTCTAAATTCAATGAAGTCTCTCTGTCCCCTTTTCGAGCTTGCCAAATGGTCGAACTTTGATCTTCATACAAACGACTATCGGCCAGCGGCGATTTCTTAGAAATGAGGCAGGAAACTTGTAGGTTGTTCTGGAATATTTTTTGCTATTATTTCTACGCTCGCAAAATACAGTTAATACAGCGATAAAAACAAAACGCTTTACACTTGTTGTGGACAGATTGGAGACCGCGGTGCACCACACCAAGGAGAGGGGCGATGTTTGAAGAAAATAACTCAGACAGTCCATCAGATACAATTTAGTTTATGATGAAAATGATATTTTATAGGGAAGTAGCGAAACAATTGGTCAAATAGAAAGATATAATTGCCCAATAAAATATCTGCATCCAGTATTATTGGTAACTATAGAGTGCTTTCTCTACGGCGCATGATTCTGGGGATTTCCTGGCATCGGTAGTAGCAGTGACGGGGTACCCAGTTAGCTATTCTATATCCTGAAAGCGAATCCTGTTCATTAACAGATTTATTAGAAAGCAAGAGCAGAATATTTGATCGAACATTACTTCTTCAACGGAAATAGCACTAACTAACAAATCGGAGTTCTAATAGTAGTATTAATACCGACAAAGCAATGTCAAAATATCAATTTGATTCACTCGCGATAAAGCCAAGGATTACGCTGGATATCATTCGGGGGTCTAGAGGAGCAGGGCGTTGGTATTTTTCTTGATCTTGTCGTGGAACACAGCCTTCCAGTAGCTGATCTTCTCCTTGATCATCTCGTCCTCCATCTTCTCGAGGGCCTCCTGAAGGCGAAGGTGGAACGACTGAAAAGAACCATTAATTCATAGCAGCCCCATACTTAACCTTGCAATCCTCGATGAGACGGGGGATGCTGGACTCGAGAAGGCGAGCGAGGTACTTGGCCCTGTCGTTTCATCTCCATTCCCTTCCCCTTCCTCTGAGACTCACTCGATGACGGCCATCTCGGCCTTATCCTCCTTCTCCTTCCACTCCTCCACTCGCTCAATGGGAATCGAGCTGCCAGCGGCAACGATTTCGGCCTGCAGGGGGAGGGGAAAAGGGCACGGGAAAAGGGGAGAATCGAAGGGAGGAAAGGGATTCACTTTGTGGTTCTCCAGCTCCTGCTCCTTCATGTAGAAAAGGGCAAAAGCCGAATCGACGGCGTTCTTGAAGGCGATGACCTGGGAAGAGCGTGTGCCGCGGAAGCGAAGCTCGTTCCATTCCTGAAAAATAATATTTATCGAGACCCAACATTCTTACTGCATTGGCTAAAAAGCGGAATGAACGTTCCGAACAATACGCCCAACGCCCTACGATCTCTCTCCACCGTTCTCTCGTTTTTCTAACCACCAGACAACGAGAGAACAATGGAGAGAGATCGTAGGGCGATGTTGGTATTGAACGGAACGTTCATGTCGCCGACAATACCAAATGCTTATGAAGCCGAATCACAAATTTGCTGAGGTTCTGGAAGAACACTGTGTAGTATCTCCTCACTTCCTTGGTGAAGATGTCGCATTTGAGGCACTTCTTCTCTACCGCCGAATCCTTCTTCTCTTTCTCCTCCTTGGATTCCTTGTTCGCCTCGACCGCCGTTTCGCTCTCGTTCTCTTTGTCCGAGACAATCAGTGGCTTCTCATCCTGCAAAGAAGACTTGACTCAACCTCTATAGGAGTACTGGTGCAAACCTCCTTAACCTTCCGACGCGAGATGCATCCGAGGAAGAAGGGCATCGTTCGAGTCCGATGGAATTTGCTGAAAGATTGATTAATTGATGCTAAAAGCAGTAATTTTATAAAATGAAACAGGAGAAAAAGGAGAACGCGCCGGTTGCGGTTAGGCACTGGTACTGAACTGAGGAGGGGGAAGGGCTTGAAAGGTGCACAGGGGGGACGGGACTATGTAGGGTGGACCAAGTGGGCCGAGGAAGGGGCAGTGGCGGATCCTTCCCCTGGTCCCGCCAGTCACTTCTCCCTTCCGTCCCTGTCAGAGAGATATCAAAATGAAAAGAACACTGCCAAGATGATTCAATGGGAAATATGCACTATTCTCCCCGCCCACAGCCATGACACCACAATCTTCAGTGCAGCTATGATTGTCCCATTTCAAAGAAAAAGTGTGGCAACCGATTCACACAATGAACACATAGAAGAGTTCATCGAGAAGACGGTTTGCGCTTCGTTCTAGCGCACATTTATGCCTGGACATCAATAGACGATGAGCTGGGATACGGGTGCGCGGGGGGAACGAACCACCGAGTGCCGGCGGTCTAGGAGGAAACGGGAACCACTCGGCCACGGTCGCAGCCTGGCGCGCTGCTGACCGACCCAACTCATTGCAGAGGGATACTGCGATTCAGCGGAAGCGTGAGACGTGAGAGTTTTTTTTGCTATGCTCCGATGATCAAGATAGAATGATTGTCGTGGCGGTCCAGAGGTTGTTTGGTACAGTGCATTTCTGTTCAATTCATACCTCTATTGTTGTGGTGCAGAGGTTGGTCCGGACTTCGCACTATGTAGGTGCGAACATTTTCCAGTGTCTCTATTCGGCCACCTATGTGACAAAACACCAGCGCGAGCTCCTCAATGGAGTCCTTACCAGACAGAAGTTCAACTTTCACTTTCTGCGGCTCTTTTTCACTCCGGTCTACGTCCGCAATATAATCTTTTTTTTCGGTAAAACGGATTTCATCTTCAATTGTTTTCTAAAGGATGATTCACGAAAAGCTGCAACTAGGCAGGAAGGAGATCTATGATCTCTAGAGACTCGCCTGGGTGGATTACCGGCAGGCTTCCATAGACGGAAGGGCAAGTGAATTTCACGTCTCGCATTTCTTAGTCGCACTCTGTTGCAGTGACCTTATGATAAATCTTCTGGTTTTTGTCGAATTTTTATTATTTGCCACACTGGTTATTGCGGGATTTGTGATTGTGATTGCTGCGATTGATAACTTTTTCGAAAGGTAAGCTATTTGCTAATTAAGCCAAAAAATTCATTAAGGTTTGAAATTATCGCTGATTGGGATTGAAGATCCATTTACGTCAAAGGATATCAAGTGAGGTGTTGTGCAAATATGAGTTCTCAGCTTAGTTGCCATTTAGAGCCTGTGGGTATAATTATTCTGGAAGGAGAGATTGTTATGGATATCTCTTGACTACGGCAGCATCTCAATAACATTTGCTTCTTCGCTTCTGTTAGATCCATGAGCTAAGGGTGCTCGTGGTAGCTTCTTATCCAATTTGATATCATCATATCACTGACGTCAATAGCCGCTTCTTGTGACTGCGATTCCCTTGGGAGACTGGATTAAAGGAGTCTCGGGCAGAGACAGGCTCTCAGCGAGCATTACACCATCAGTACTGCTTTAAAATTAGCCTCCATGTCTCAACTACGTACTCATTAACTGCGAACAGCGGTCGAACATTCTCTATTTCTCTTGCACATTTCAGGAGCCATGATCACCTGGCAACATTGGATCCTCTTCGTTCTCGTAACCTTAGTGATCATCGCCCTCTTCACTCTTCTCTACGTATTCCTCGGGCGACTGAGACTGATTCTGGTTAGTTTGGGAACAGTTTTTAGGAAGGCTACGGTAGTGGGATTCGCATTGCTTCAAACACTATTTGGTAGTCCAGAGAAGTTCCAAAGGTGGCAATTTCTCTTCCTGCAACTAGAGAAAGAACTACATTGGGAGCGTTAAACGGACCTGCTTCGGAACACCTTTGATACTCTTATGGCTTCGGCTGAAATTCTGTAATGAGCGAATTTGAGGAATCGGGAATTGACGGCTTCTACTGGCTTCGAGATATGCTGACGGAGAGACTGGTCCTGATTGACGACGGAGGAGTCGACGAGGACGAAAACTTCGAGATGCAGAGATTCTAGTGTAGTCGTAGTTTCAATTCGAATATCGCTTTCCGAGCGAACTGTTTCTCAATTGATATGAATGATGAGAAGCAATTGAGAGGACAATATGGAATCTCAGCTCCCTTTGTAACTCTCATAATCCGTTCTATTGCCGATGTGTGTTTACTCGCTTCGTCGCTGTTTCTTGTATCTCATCACTTTATGCTGAGAAATAACCTGAAGTATTCCGGCGGCCTTTTTGGCATGCCTGTGTAGATGTGCTTTAGTCGCCCTTGACAGTTCCAAAAAAGAATGGGAGAAGCGAAGCGCAACAACGTCACATCCTGTGAGGGCAAGAATAAAATTTGATGTTCTGCGTCAATGCCATAAATCTGATCCTTTAACGCGAGTGACATGGCATGACAGGTGAGGCTGAAAACACCTCTAGAGAGGGCCATCAGATTACACCCCAAAGACAACGACTTTCTTCCTGGAAGTTTGTGCTTTGACTTATGTTTTTGTCTTGAGACGATTCTGATGATAACGACGATCATGGAGGGAATTTCATAATGTGTGTCGATGGGCACGTGAGATTGTGGACGGCGGCGGTATCAACTTCATTTCCCCCCGGTCATCGTCCAGGGCATCGAAAGAGAGAGAGAGATACTCTTATCGTTCATGTCATTCTGCCTCCCCTCAGTCGACACTTTGTCGCCTCCCTTGAGTTGTGACCTCCACTCTCTAAACCCTTCAAACACAATGGTCCAAACTGCCCACCACACATCGATTGTAATCCGTCCTCCTTCTAAATTGAACCCATCCAGGCATGCATCTCGCCGCTGTTCTCATTGCGGCTGCACTAATTGTGGTCTCCTCAGCAAAGCCTCTCTCGCATGAAATGGAGAGTAAGGAGATCCCCGTCTTGTTCGAGGAGTCGTAAGAGCAATCCGATCCTCATGTATTATTTTGTTTTAGATCCGAGGAATCAAGCGAGGACACCATTGGACGCAAAGATGGGGAGTTATCACTGAGCGAGTTCGTTGGCGTTCTTGTTAAGATCGAATTGTAATCTCAGGATCGAGGCTGTACGCATTGCGGAGCAGCTGATCAAGAACCAGCTCGTGATGATCTACGTCGATCGCCAGAACAGCGAGATCGATAAGATGCATCTCAACAGGAAAC
This sequence comes from Levipalatum texanum, assembly GCA_014805385.1. Taxonomy (NCBI): domain Eukaryota; kingdom Metazoa; phylum Nematoda; class Chromadorea; order Rhabditida; family Diplogasteridae; genus Levipalatum; species Levipalatum texanum. The sequence goes on from JACMIG010000230.1 coordinate 28,862, forward strand.
TGGTCCGTCAACGTCTTAATTATTCTTCATTTAAACATTTCAGATGCCGGAGGCGAAATACAACGCCATTCAAGAGGTGAACATACAAAAAGGAGATGAGGCCTCGTTCGAGAAGGAGACTGCGCGCAGGCATCGACTGCTGGTGCAACTGGAAGAGGTTGGCAGGAGGCTCAAGGAAATTGAGGTAATAGGAAAGACGTACCCATTTAATCCAATTGCAGGATCGTCGCCTGGCCACCATCGCCCACTGCAAGAAGATGATCAGGAAGTTCCCGTGGATTGCCAAGGAAGTCAAGGTTCGCCTTTTCTTTACAGTTCATCATATTCCATTCATCCAGGACGCCTGCGTTACCATGGAACACAAATACAGCAGCATGTACTGATGGATCCTCTTACCGTAACCCGCAGAAATGATGAACCGTTTCCATAGCATCAACACTACCCCATCCACCGTAACCATTCATATCAACATGGTATCAAGAGAGAGTTCATCCATGCCGAAATGGCATGGATGAACTCAGCAGAATTCTTACGAGGCATCAATGATCCATGCGTTTGTGAGCTTTCTCGTGCATTCCCTCTTATCTGCGAATCGCCGAAACTGCAAAACAATGCCATTACAAGAGGACCGCTCGGCTCCGACAAACACATTGGTCAAATATCTGTTCAATGATAGCCTTTAAGATAGTAGCCACACACCACCAATACACATTTTTATCATGATCACAATTGTCTATGAGATCTTGAAGTGGATGGCAAAGGGCATTGGCTCCGGTTGAGTGCACTCGTTTAGAGGATTCAGACAAGTGGAGGATTAAAGACGGAAAGGGCAACGGGATGAAGAGAACAAGTCTCCCGGGTAACCGAATGCGAGTCCACACGGATTGCTTCAGCCGAATTCGTCATATTGCTATTGTGGCCAATGACGGACTGCGTGCGCTTTGATGTAACTCTTCGTGCCTTGTCTCAATCTGGTGACCGACAATATATTGGAGACATCAGTTCTGGTTCACTCGGGTGTTACTTCTCACCATATTCTCAACTATTACCTCTCTAACAATTTGAAAATTCTGAGTGTCTCCTAATATATGATTCGTATGGTTGTTGATTGTAGCAGTTTGAAAAGTGTGTTGTTTAGTATCACTGGAATGCCCTTCATATGAACTCAGTGATGGGGGGACTCCTCATGATGTCCTATCGCAGGGCTCGGCAGAGGATCGCCGATTGGCAACTGGTGGTGAGCAAGATATACCTTCTTTGGTGAAACGCTTCACTTCTGTGCTGTTTCTTCTTATGGATTGTGCCTTGATATCCCGCGAGATTTCAGGCCAGACTGCGCGACTTCCATTACTTCTTTCTTCGTTTCTGCGTTGTAGTCGACGTCGAGGATGACGGGGATCTATTTGGCGAGGAGGGTTGAATCCCCACTTCATGCCCTCCCCCACCCCATTTTCCAGTTTTATTGATACCAACACGTAGTCAACTACGTCACAGATCCTTCATCCATCATGTAGCCCCATAAAACCCCGTGAAATCGTAGCAAATCCTGTGTATTTGGTTCATAATTGAACTGCCTCTCGGCAGATCAAACATTTGTGGATATCACGGGACAATCCCATCTAGTCAGTCTTGTATTCATATTTGTGGCAAAAGTTTTGTCTTTTTGGGGTTTCTGATGAAGATGCTTCGAAATGTGAACCTCCCATTAAAAAGACACGATCCTACAATGAAGACACTCGAAGACGCAATGTCAACTCAGAAATACATTTCAATTATTTTTTTATATTTTAGAGATGTGTTGTTCAATATTCAAGCGCGCACTGACGAAAGAGGTCTCGTGTTCAATCAGTGCCCATTTCTTCTCGGTGAATTACGACCAGTCTCCACTTCATTCTTGTGTACCAGCCTCAGTTTCCCAACCATGATTGGACGCTATGCAGCCGACGTCTGGGAGCTGAGTTCACTGCCTAATATTGCTGAAATCATTCTACTCCTCGTTGCAGTTGGCGCGTCTTTCGCTACTGTGCTCTATGCGCTCTTCTCATTCTGTCAGCATATCCGCGGAGCTTGGAGTGAGGTCGAGAGGCCTAGGGATGACGGAAAGTTTGTATTGATTGAAAACAGGCAAAATTAATTTTGAAGTTCTTTCGAAACGATGGAAAAGGCTCCCGGCACTGCGATACTTTCGTCCACCAGTGTCTAATCATCACAACGAGTGCATCAATCCCGGTATACTGGCCCATCAACGATAAGCTATGAATGACGCCCGTACATGAGACTCTTACCAGCAGACGTTCCTCCTTCTGTCGCATACGAGTATTCTCAGGCATTAAAGTGATGCGGAGGCGAAGCGCGATCTACTCCACGGTAAACAGCGTACTGAATGAAATCAAGCCCCAGTAGATCATACATACATACGCTGCTTATCGTGGAGTAGGTCGCGCGTTGCTTCAACATTACTTTAATGCCGGGCAATACCAATTCTCGTTGTATTTGTTTACTGCGCCAAGTACGCAGAGAATGATAAACCGATTAATGAGCCAAGCAGAAAATATCCCCAACCGCTACATGCTTAATGGATCCTAGGGGTCTCGCGTCTGAGGTGGTCGATCGGATGGTCGTGGAGGCCGTAAGCCATGGCTATTTGAAAATGTTCATGATGTACAGTATCGAGCAAAAGTATTTTACCACTTCTTCGTCTCTTCATATCTCGGTGCAGAATGGTGAAAACAAACCTCCCCCCCTCCTCCTCCTCCTCCTCCTCCTCCTCCTCTCAATTCATAGCTCACAAGGAGATTTGCCACAATTCTCCTTCAGAACTTTTCAAATCACCTTCATCGAATGATACGGGAAAGGACAGAATAAAGTCACCAAGTAACCCCATGAATTCACTTTATTACAAGTTCGAGGACCAGCTAAAATGTTAAGGTGGATTAAAACGGGAATAGAAGATTGCGCTATAGGTTTGGGTCAGGGACCTGTTCATAAACGAGAGTCAGCGCATAAACAGATTTCTTAGACTAGAGGAAGACTCGAAAGGCGCTGCTTTTAGAAGAGGGTGTACACTGGACGGCTGTTCCCGCCGGACCGAACTGCACGTTGAACCGAAATGGCAGGGAGTATGCACGGATTGAATATGTCCCCAGAAAGTTTAGGTTTCACAAAAAGTTTAGGGGTGCCAAGGCAATGGTGGATCTATTATAGAAATGGTGGGGGGTTTTAGGCTAGTTTCGGAGGTGCTCTTGGAGGTTAGCGCGTTCGTTGCGGATATAGCCATGGACATGATGGAGGTTACGGCATTCGTGACGGCGGTGATCCCACACATGGAACAGGACATGGCGTTTATCGCCGAGTCGATCATTGACAAGGTAGAGGTAAAAGCGTTGGTGGTTGTCGTAGAAATGGTGGAGGTCACGGCGTTCGTCTCACAGGTGGCCTGGGACGTGGTTGTTCTCCTCCAGTTCTGGAACCACTTGCGTGACGAACGCCATGATATCCTGCACTTCCGGCACCATCATTGCCTTGGCACTTCTAAATTTTGTGAGAAACATAAACCAGTTCAAAAAATTACAATCAAAGTGCGAAACTCTCCAAATTTGTACCCGTGCGCAGTATACGTGACACTCGATTACAGGGATGTAACAGATATTTTGTAGTTATGGTCTGTATATCATAAGATCTTACCATCTCTCCGCTGCGGGGGCGAAAGCAGCGGGTGCACTTGAGAGATGGCGGCCTCACGTGCACATAGGCCACCAGGCAACTGCAATAATCGGGACTTCCTCCTCTTGTCGCTGGGACTGACGTCAAGTGGCTGACGACGAGGTCGCAGGCGGCACATCGAACGGCCCCTTCCCCCTCAGCCATCGGCCCCAGGCAGATACGGCAATCCACATCAGAGTCGTGCTCTGTAGATATTTTGTCATTCCTTTTCCAGATAAGAATAGACATCCCCATCTTCAACTGCGTTTACATTACCACATTTTGATGGTTTGAAGGTGGACGTGATCGCATGTCCTCTTGAAAGACTTACTCTTGCGCTCGTTTTCAACAACGGTACTGAGTGCTTTGACGATGTCCTCTGGCGGCGGGGGCGCGTAACGACCGAAGCCTGAGTCTATGAGATACAGTGAATTGAGGAGGTTTCTCACAGCACACGCAGGGTGGCTTACGGAACAGGTCACGTCGGCACGAGGTCCCGAATCTGAAACGAATTTATGAAAGACTATTTAAAACGAACGGTTGAAGCATTCAAGCGCCAGGATCACATTCACCCAATGGTGCTATTGTGTTAAATCGTACTTGCGGAACATGGAGATCATTTCATCGGCGTAGCGAGCCACCGTCTCCAGGAACTGTTCCACTGCGAGAAATATTGAACTTCAGAATTATGTTTTTCCCGTACCCGAAAGATTCGGAAAGGACTCGTGCTTGAAGTTGATGTGAATGAAGATATGGGCGACCTCCCGGAGGTCCTCTGAATTAAAACAAGTTTTTCTGCATGCGCATAAGAGACAATTTTCTGCATGCGAATTAGAGAGAATTTAAAGAATTTGACGATTTTGGTCGCTCCAGTGATCAAGAAGCAACCTTAGTTTCAGGGAATTTCGGGTAAATTGATGGTGCGTCTTTGCGCGACGATTAGACATACTCACTCTCATCGGGGGTGTCCTTACGAAGGAGACTACGCTTGTTGGCATCTGCCCTCCACTTACGGTAGATCTGCAACACTGATGTATCTGGAGTTCAAGGATGTTACCTCCAGGTCGTCGTATTCGTATCGAACATCGCCCATCTCAGAATCGGTCGGCGAGTGCTCCCGGTGCTGGAAAACAACTTGGTAGCATTTCCATGGTAACAGATGCGCTGCCTGCTTAAAACATCAAAGTCGCGATGATTCCCTAAGGCTCTATTCCTTGCAAACAACCCACGCGTCGATACTCGTCCTCGTCCAGCAGGTCCACAATTCCTATGCCAACGTTCTCCAACTCGCCAATGGGAACATTGACGGCGTTCGCCGGCTGCATATCCACGTCGATGTTCACTGCGACCTGGACGGGTGTCTCCTCGACTACCTGGAGAGCGGATGTCGTCCCCATCACACCGCCTCTCTCTACCCCTCTGGCCACTGTTGGGAATTCCGCCTGGGAGAGCAGAATCTGCTGCTCCTGAAGAAGAGGACTACTCTACTTCAATCATTAATGCAACTCACATCTCGGGCGTTACGCTCCCTCGAGACTGCGATGCGAGTGCGCTGAGCGATGCTGAAATGTCATTCCTCATCCTTATATTTTCTGAATTTTAAGCTTCCTTTAAATAACAATGGCGTATCGTAAGAATGAGGCTCTCACATATTCTCTCCCTCCATGTGAGTCTCCGGACGACGGGAACGAGAAGGCATTCCTCCTGTAATTGAAGCCATTCCAAAACGGGAGGCCAAAAGCTGAGAATGGGATTCAAGCTTCCCAGGATAGAAATTATACAGGATTCCTTTCATTAGAAGACCGAGAAATGAGAAGCAAAGGTGTATTCGACCTCCATTAGGGAATCAAGTCATCTACAGGAGATCTATCACGTAAGGTATACAACATGAATATATCTGTAGAAGACAGAAAGAGACCTCCAATTAGACTAATGTAATTGCAACGACAAGTTTGCTTAGCCACCTAATGACATGGGGAGTCTTTTCCCTTTGGCTGCATGACGATAGAATTGTTTGCCGGTCTTGATCTAATGAACAAAAAGTAGACAGATGTCAAAGATAAAGAGACTTTCCTTTGTCTTTCTCCCTTATCGCTGTCATTTTTGTTCCTACGCACGGAGCTCTCGGATCGGAGAGAGAAAAAGGGCTGTCAATGAGGTCAATGCAAGACTACAAAGCCCTCACAGTATATTCGAGCTAGCATTGATTACAAGAAGGGAGTGGAACCGAATAGATGAAAAAGATAAAGGATTGGAGCGATGAGGCAGGGATGTTTTTTTATATCTCGCATCAAGATTCGTGAATGGCACGTGAACCAGTGGGCGAGATAACGGAAGGTTTTGGAGTAGTTTCGCTATTCAATCACTGTGCAGCTATCGCACAAAACGGCAGGGATATGAACGACTTACTCGCGTGAGAATGCCGAATGGAAGGGAGAAGAGGGGGTGAAGGGGGAAGGAATGGAGGACAGTCTTGTGCCCTTGTTGTTCGCCCTCTCATCGATCGCAGCCTCGCCCTCCCCCCAATCTCCCCTCCTCCATCCGCCCTTCTCCCCAACTCCATGACAACAGCTTTAAGAGTAGAGAATCCATATTTATTTCGAAAGCAGAGAACAGGGAATGGCCAAGTTAAGGAGTATTGGAATGAAATAAAGTAGTCACTTCGCCTCGAGTTCGAAGAGCGTGTTGTGACTATTTGATTGTTACTTTTTAAACTAATTAGTGTCGACTGACAATTATATCAAATAATTTGAACCATCGGATTAGTGGTATTGAGTTCATCAGTAATGTTTCCATTTTCATTTTATGATGCATATCACCCACGTGTGTAGAAAAATTGGTTCCGCTCAGAATGAAAATAATCCACAACAGATATAATACGTGTTGCGAATAATATTTATCAATTACGAACCATTTTTCAGTAGAGGTGTTGTCGGCGTTCGTCGTACGTCCTCGTGAATTATTCGCTGTCCTGTAAAATTCATCACAAGCCACACCCTGTATCTTATTGAACTTGAAAATATAATAAATCCGTCAAGCGCAAATAACTCATCTGAATTAATGGATCCTGACGAATTTCATGTCGTATACCAGAATTGCGCGATTGCGGCACACGCCACAGAACGTTCCTTTGCTGAAACATGTATGGATGCGCAAATGTATTATGGTTTAAAGTATGCTAAATATATTATTGACATATAAAACTATAAAAGCCATATACAGTGGAGATGAAGGCGAGAAAACACGAATAATGAGTACAGAGAAGACGGCAAATTGCGACGGGCACTAAACGGAGTAGTGGTTTAACTAGGTGAACGGTCACTGTATTTCATTACATAACTTCATGAGAAATGTATTAAAGAAGGAGTAGGAGGATCTTTCAAAACTGAGATTGAGGCATTGGCGTATGTAGCTCGTAGTGACGAGCAGTTTCATACCACTCATTCCTGCCATTCTCGTTTCTACCAGGAGTTATGTCTTTCCGAAAACTCGTCCTTAAGATACGGTAGCTTTGAGCAGTCTAGTTTGCGCGGCGGATTAGCACCTTGGAGAGCCCTCCCCGATTCCATGGTGCAATGGGAAATTGTCTGTCTGCGGTGTGGAACGTTGACAGTTTGATTCCGCTGATAGGAAATCTTTCCAGCGTGTATTTGCAAACTCCGTGGTGTTACCGTAGTCAATTTTCTGCGATATTTGTCCCCAATTGCCCCAGCTGTTTTACGGACCGGAACTTTCCTCCTACCCCTTCTTTAATGGTAAAACAATAAATGAAACTACGCGGGAAGTAGCTAGGCATATAAATAATAATATATAATGAGTGAATAAAATGAGTGAAAATTCGCTACGTCAAATAGTCAGGTGCGCTGCAAAAGCTAGAGTACTTGAGCTGTTGCGACATTCAATTTGCGATAGTGCAACGTTAACCAACGATCTTCATTGTCCTTCTGACCGCAGACTACTATTATTTTCGATTGTGCTTTTATAAGTCAGTTAGATTCAGCTCACCTCGATGAGTCGGCGGAGAGACCCGGCGGATGAAACCTACAGTGCGTAAACTTTTTAAAAAATTTTATAATACATTTCCTTTTTTATAATACATTTTTATATTGATTCATTTTAGACCCTAATCAAGCATCGACCCATATGCGAAAATGTGTGAAGGAGAAGAAAGCACAATCGAGAAATGGGACAAGGGACTCTGCGTACGGCTACATACCAGGTCAGACTGAATGTTTACCAGATCGGGGTACATACGGCTGCCAATGTTTCCTCATTCTCAACTTCTCCCTTACTTCTCCTCGCTGTCGTCCTGACAAACTTCGTATGTTTAGCAGCGTGGTGTATGTTAGCTCTACTGATTCAATTTGACCGATATTTTCTTCGAAGGCCATAAGAAAAATTAGTGTCTTCGAGAGAACTGTTGTATCGCTTTCGCCTCCATATTTTACGGAACAGCGCGGGAATACATATTTCATCCCGCCACCTTTCATCCATTCCAATGCTCGTGGAGGGTGCTGCCTGCTGCCATCTCCCCCTCCACTCCGTCTGCTCCAAACCTATCCGAGACCTCCTCCTTCTCTGGGTTCTCAGTCTTTTCCACGCTCTCTCGTAGCCCACATGATGTTCACGTGTGCGGCCCCTAGCCTCGGAGACTTCTTTGCATCTGCGTCTAATAGAATAGACATCTCTTGCTTGACCTGACCTCTAGTTACCCTGCCAATGCAAACAGAATTTGGGGGAAACTAGAGCATTTGAGGGGACTATGGCATAACAGGAGGGACCGCTAACTGCTAATGCAAACAAACTGCTAATTGAACATCGTAAACTCCTAAATAATGTGGACAAAACAACTGAACTGGAGTGGAACGTGACGTCGACACCATGGTGTATTGCCTCCAGCTCGTAGAGCTGGGGCATTGGATTAGAGATTCCTTATGAGGGTAGAGAGGCAAAGACATTCTCGTCACCTTTTACAGCTTCCCGATGATATGATGCAATAGAGTTGAGGCTCAACATTACAATGTACATTTCCTCTCACAGGAAATATTTGGCTGGCATGTATTATGAGGGGCGAGACTTCTGTAGCGATATAGTGGGCAACTCGAGCTTCTACTTGTTCGTTTCAATAATGTAAATGAAGATGAATTGTTGGTAGTCATGTCTCTTGAAATTGGCAGTTTGTGGTATATTGCGCTTGCACTGTGCGTACTTCGTCTAATAAATAAACGTTATTGAATTTAAAGGATCATGCATCTCCGTGGAAGACATGTTACACACTCCTCATGTCCTCGGCGCGCGAGAAGACATTATTGTATGTAGAATAATCGCTAACACGGAACAGCATATTGTTGCAAGTATTTCCGATTTCATGTAATTGTTTGAACTCGTTTTTGTGTTGTTTTGTCTTTAAAGATCTTATTTCAGGTGTTCAGTCGCGCATCATCCTGTTGGACGACTAGGTACCCATCGGACACCATTCTTCATTGTGGTTCTACTTCTGCTTTCAAAGGTGAAATATTTTTATGTTTTATAATCTTTATTTGTGCAGGGAATAATCTTCTGTGCTTCAAGTATGAGACGACATTTTATGTTATTATTCGTGCGAATGACCACAACTTCACCAAGATTTTCGATGCTCAGGTTGAATCTTTGAATGTAACATTGTTTTCAATGGCGAGTGTACATACGTACATAAATTGAAGCACGTGAATCTTCCTGGGCTTGAACACGATGGATCTGTGCATGTACTCCAGACTGTCGTCGACGCTGACAGTTCATTGTTGGCGTTGTGCTCAGAAAGCAACAGGTTTACAAGAACAGTTTCAGACTAAATTATTGAACATCCCCGTATATCTGGTATTGGCACTGTAAAATGATTATGGCAGTACCAAATCCTTCTAAATTCGTGTTCCCCACGAACTGTTCTCTCTCCATTGAAAATTCAGTTTTCTTGTCGTTTGAATGCAAGACAACACCTAGATGCCAATTGAAGAGTGCTTTGGAACTACAATCTACTACTACATAAAGCGACTGTTTGTCCGTCCGTCCGTTACGACATGTGTATAGAAGGGTCCTCAAGACCTGGGATTTTGACCAAAGTACTTCGGGTCTCGAGAAAACTTCTACCGTAACCGAGTTCGGTGGGTCAGACTTTTAACTTCCGTGGGTCAGATTTGTCATTTTTGCGGAAAATGCTCTA
>JACMIG010000231.1:2318-15614 GCA_014805385.1 Levipalatum texanum
GGTGTAACAGTGGAGCTGTAGGGGAGGATAAGGGTGTTTACAGGACAAGCTGATCTCACGCATTCCAGCAGAACCTTCCTCCAGGTTTCCCATTCCCAGCATGACAATGTCACTTTCCTCTGTTCCCAACATGATGGATTCATTGCAGTGACGACGGATGGGAACGACGACGCCTTATAAGCAGAGGAAGACAAGCTACCAGGACTCGGAATGAGGGCTCCTAAGCGGACAGGCTCCTAACGCCTCTTGAGTCCCAACTCGTTGTGACCCCCCAACGGAGTTGGACGCCAGCTAGTGCTTCGTGTGTATTGCGTGTCCGAGATAAACCTATTGCCATCTATCGAGCCTTTCTCGTGACATTACACTCCAACTGAGCTCCTAAATAAGTGGTAGCAGCGGTGTTTTCTTTCCAATCGGCCATGAGCCCAATTATTTTTTTAACTTCCCGCGAACACTGCATTTCTTGAGAGCTCTAGTTGGAATCCGCTTCTTCTACTTGCCGCGAATCGCCCGTGATGTGTTTTCCCTGCGCGGGGACGGAATGTCCTAACTCACCCAAACAACTCGTACGAAAGAAGCCATAAGAGCTTTGCCTACTGAGAAGAAGTCTAGTAGAGCAGGAAATAAGATGCGCGAAACACAGGAGAAGAGAGAAGATCCTCGACTATCGATTGATTTGAGAACGACAGGATTACGCCAGTGAGAATAATGTAGAATTGTGGAGAAATGACTAAATGTGGATGATAGAGGCCATCACGAGCACAGAGGCTCACATGAACAAAAGAAATACTACTGGCAAGCGATTGAGTAAAAGTGATATGGCCAGGCGCAAACGCGATAAAAATAATGAGAATAGTCATGTCATGCGGGTGGGCGCCGCTGCAGAATCGAAAAGAGACAGTGCAAGAGGCGACTACTAACTGCAGCCCCGACAGACACCATGTCGGTAAATTCATGAACAAATCAGGTTGAAACTACAAGTTGTGTTACATGTAATTATCAAGTGCTCGTATTGATTGCAAGTAACTTTCCAATGCTCATTTTGTTATTTGAATCTTTCGAAGTGCGATCCAGAAACATGAGAGGCGCACTGAGTGACAGAAAGAACCACCCTCCGGTGAGAGACAGAAAATCACGGACGAGGCGCGCGCGTCCCAGCCCATGTTAGTCATTTTAGGGCGTTCACAGGGAACTATGGGAAAGAAAGCCCCTCATAGGGTGTGAAAGATTGTGAATGGCGTTCATTCCCAGAGAGACGGAGACACTGCAGATGAGAATCAAAACATCCGATAGAGACTTTTGTTTTGGAATCAGAATTTCAACATAGACATGGAAGAGTATATAGAGAAGGGTATCGGGCGCATTGGCACTCACATCCAATTCCTGATAGGAGAAGTCTGTCTGAATGTCTTCCATTATGAAGAGGTCCCCCTCTCGGGGACTTCCTCTCGGGACCGCGGTCCCAACTAACCAAACTAACATCCCCTGCTCCCCATTTGCGAGAATCTTCAACAGCACGGACGAGAAGCATTGTGTCGGCTTCGAGGACGTCACCAAACAACGCAACGAGTCGGTAAAGACCATTTCTACGACCTTTGTCCATGGACAGGCAAGAACCCCAATAATAGGTGATTATTTCAGGAAATACGATGGCGGACTTGACACCCAGAGCGAGGCCCTAGACGTAGGAAGGCCTCGAATCAATATGCTTCATGTGGAGATGGGAGGTATGATGAACTCATTTGAGGGATTACCCGAGGAAGACCTCCAAGCCTGGTTCAGAAGACTCGAAGATTTCTTCCACCTGAAGACTCCCGCCCTCGACGACGAAAAGAAGTCGTACCATGCCCGAATCCACCTCCGAGGGATGGCACGTGAGTGGATCGAGACCTTGAACGCAAATGACAAAAAGTCGTGGGATGCGATTAAGGCCCATCTCGTGGAGAAGTTTCAGAATAAGGAGTCAATCGTTATAGCTCGCCAAACTTTGGGCCAATGCAAACAGCAGGCAGGAAAAAATGTTCTATCATTCAGTGAGCGACTGGCTAAAGTGGTGAAGGCGGCAATGGCAGGGCGAAACGACGACGCAGTTAAAGACAGGATTCTAGAAGAATTTTGCCCTAGAATTAGGGGAGATATCAAATACCATCTCGCGATCAACTGTCCTCCCACATTCGAGGACGCTGTAGCGATGGCCCGAAGAGTAGAGAATTCGCTGTCCATGGCGGCAAGCGAAAGGTTGTTAAACCCCACCCTCAATGTCATTGTAGACAAGATGCTACCGCTAACAGCTTCTGAACACGATGATTACGACTACGGCTATGCCGACAGTGGAGATCGATGGGACTTCGCAGGGCGTGCGAACAGTCATGGAAGAGGTCGAGGGTCTTCACATCGGCAGAGAAGTTTTGATGGCCAGGATCAGCAATATTTTAATGGAAATTGCTATTTCTGTAACAAGTTCGGTCACAGGATGCGTGATTGTTACTCATTTCTCAGGAGCCAGCAGGTTTCGTCCCAGATGGCGTTCTGCCAGATGCCCACTTTTCCCTCCTGGAGGGATACCCAAATGATGCCCGCCCAGGTGACATTCCCCTCTTCAAATATATTATCAGGACCTTCGGAGGAACATAAGAAGATTTCGGACATATCCCGGTCAGTGACAGAAATGTATTCTCAGATGGAAGACGCTCAGAAAAGGATAGGGGCTCTTCTGAAACGCAATGAGGAGCTGTCTACGAATGCATACAAGCGTGCAGGGTATCAAGGAACGGGATCTTCGGCAACCATAAAGTGTGCAGGTACCAACGAGACTGAGGTCTCAAACTATCCAATCAAACAATTCTCTCAGCTCTGTCAACATAAATGAATTAGATGTTGAGGGTGCATCTCCAGACAGTTGCGCGTATAAAAAGATGTCTCGCCAGATAGGCGGTGCCCTTCGCCCTTGCGACAATTTGTATTCCCACAAATTGAGTCCAAATCAGGAAATATACATGAGGAACACATGTGCAGATAGGAAGCATTCTCTTCAAACGAAAAAAATACCACCATACTATGTTGGTTCGTTCGGGGCGGATGGTCAGAACCAGAGGAAAGCATAGAAACTATCTTTTATGTGAGGCCGAGTTTGGAAAGACGTGGAAAGAGAAACTAGGTAACGAGGGAGCACTTAATCAGTATGTTAACACTGCGCGTAAACAAGCATGTGATAGATCGTATTTTCTTCAATTTGGACCCGCTACTGAAATCACGAAATTTCCACTGCCAATTACGCCATCATAGTTACACTAGTAACGATGCGAAAGGAAGACTTCTTGTCCAGATCCAAGTCGTGAGGGGTGCCAATATAACGCCACGGAGTGTATTCTTAGGGACGAATCCACTACGTTTTCAGAAATACATCTGGAGAAATCAGGCGACTTTACAACCTTGAAGAAATTCAGAGGACTAGGAGACTGCGCTGTCGTAGACATGATAACCCCCTCGTGTGCTCAGTTGTGGGCGGTAGTTACAGCTCTCAGACCAGAGGTTCACTATCGTTTTGTTCCAATGTAATACGAGTTTGCGCGAATGCGAATCGCTAATAGTTGACCAACTCGGAGCAGTTGGCTTCGCAGTTCTTAGCAACAAAACGGTGCGCTCATATTTCGTCCTTCGGCGTTAGCAAGCTCGCTCGAAAACAAGCTATTTGCAAAAAAGGGAATGGCTACGATCGTATTGTACGCCGCATGCATTGTTAACTTGACAACAACAAGGAAAGGAGATCAAATGTTCTGGCAATAGACTGCGTTGACCTCTTGAATGCGGGAGGGTGCATTGTAAGCAGCCGAGGGACCGTTGCAGCCTCTCATTCAACAACTTCAGATATTCGACGTAAACTGCACGGACAAGAAGATAAACTCGGTTTGCACATATTTCGCCTAACTTCGGGATCAATAGCGAAAGATCAGAGAGTAGATTGTGTCAGGCCGAAGAACTGTTCATCCGAACAGATGACATACAATGTGACGCTCTAAAGGGTGTGAACACCCAAATTAACTCACTCATTTGTTACATTTTGCGATATGTAAAGACCTATTCCTGAAGAGGGAACTATTGACTATTATCAGGAATCTCACCTAAGTATTTTGAACCGAGTTGAGTGCCACTCCAGCGAGAGCTGGCAGTTTAGTAAAGAGGTAGTTTTGTTCAACTAATATTCGGGAGTGGAAACAGTGTCACATCGGGATGACATTATACGCATTGCGTTTACGGCCGGATTTACAAAATAAATGATTCAAGGTCTACCTCTCATCAAACAAATGGGCTGGTTCGAGTTATTCATCGACAAGTAGGCAGAAAAAAGTAAGGGCGATTTACTTTCACAAAGGAAATGCACAGGGTAGTCATCGTCTCCCGCTAGCCAAGCCTTACAGTGAACGCCACGGACCATGAATGGTCTGTTTGTCTTGAGTAGCAAAAGCAAAAATGGTGTCGAACTCTCAGCAGATATGGAGATGAAAGAGTCAATTGGATGTAACGGGCAAGAGATTATCAACGGAAAAAAATTGTGAGCCTGAAAGAACGGATTTTCCCTCCCTATGGGGGGAGACGCAGTAGGTTCGTCGTGAGTAAGCAGGACGAAAGTACCAAATACATTACAACGCAGAGGTTTCGGGGAACGCAGCAATAATGAAGTCACCGGGTACCGAGACTACTCATTTTATAGCAAAAAAGTGCCACGATCGAGTCACCGAATGGACCACTTGAAACACTGTCAGCGCCGGCCTCTCCAGCCTTCACCGAACAGAAGCAAGGTACATCGCTAAGGTCGCTCAGGATGAGTGAAGAGACTGCGGTCTCAACCAACCCCAACCAACCATCCAAATTGAGAGTACTGATCACTCATTGGCGGATCGCAGCATGAACTAACGGATTTAGAGGAAAAGAGGAGTTTATCCAAAAGAGGAGTTTCTCAAAAACCCGTCGGCATGTATCATGCCTAATTGTTAATGTTGTTATTCAACCACAACTCGTTTAGCGGATAAGGTGCAATGGGATGAATTGATGTGCCATTTGAACTGCGACTATTATATTTGACATAGGCGGACGTGACATCGCTAATTCTACTTCACTAAAAAGCTGCGTGTGCCTATTCACGCTGACTGCTATAATATCATCATCAATGGAACTGACATCATGAGAGATCCTTCTCAAATCACGGTAGATTACATGAAGGGAAGTATCACAATTGCCGGAAAATGCATGGACATCCTGGATGAAGCTTATGCAGTAATCCAATCGCAACAATGAATCACGGAACACAAAGTGAAAGTAGCAGAGATAATGTCATACGCGCCCGGAACGGATTGCTATGCGCGATGCATAATAGAAGATCGAGAAAGTGTAATCATGGTTCAAGGATTTGTCCCCCGTCCTCGGATACCATGGTATGATCATCGTCCCGACGATGCGCCTAAAAGCGATATCTTAATTACAACCCGAGCCATTAGGGACTCAATAGCTGTAAGGACCAGCACATAGCACGAGCCATCCAGTTATAAGAATCCACCGAGGGATCATAGCAGGAAGCCGAAGATGAGTGGACGAGGAAGATAGAATCGATAAGCCATGATTATTTCGCAATACAAAAGATGACGAAGAACGTAAGCTGGTTTGAAATGGATCTTTCCGAAGCTGTTTTTGTTTCGAGAGAACAGGACGAACACAGAAAACAAATAAGTTCAGATAAGTTGATGATGTGGTTTGCTTCGAAGATTCGCTAATCTAGAATACATAAAATTGACGAGACACCCGCAAGAGTTTTCCTCCTAGCGAATGAACATGGCTGATGTATAGAATACCATCAGTATGAACCCAACTCAGCATGAGAAGTAGAGGTTTTGATAGTATGGATTGTATGTATTAATAACAAAGCAAAATACTACATCGGTTTTTGCAGTTCGTGTTTTGGGACCGAGTTCAGGAGGGCTTGAAACCACTCGATATGTGATCAGCGTCTGATATTTCACAATAAACTCCGAGGAAGTAGCCCCACTGTAGAACACAAGGGATGTTTCGGCGTCCGGGGCGGACGTTTTCAAAGGGGGGAGGTGTAACAGTGGAGCTGTAGGGGAGGATAAGGGTGTTTACAGGACAAGCTGATCTCACGCATTCCAGCAGAACCTTCCTCCAGGTTTCCCATTCCCAGCATGACAATGTCACTTTCCTCTGTTCCCAACATGATGGATTCATTGCAGTGACGACGGATGGGAACGACGACGCCTTATAAGCAGAGGAAGACAAGCTACCAGGACTCGGAATGAGGGCTCCTAAGCGGACAGGCTCCTAACGCCTCTTGAGTCCCAAGTCGTTGTGACCCCCAACGGAGTTGGACGCCAGCTAGTGCTTCGTGTGTATTGCGTGTCCGAGATAAACCTATTGCCATCTATCGAGCCTTTCTCGTGACATTACACTCCAACTGAGCTCCTAAATAAGTCTGGAAAAAGAGTCACTTTGAATGATATCTTCGATAAGCGTTTGCATGATTTGTGAAGAATCGACAAATATTCGATATGAAACTGAGTCCGTCGAGACGAGCCGTATTGTTAGACGGCTATTCACTAGGGTTGTTGAAACGGTTTTCTCGATTGAGAAGGAAAGGGGAAAACCCGGACGGTTTCCTTTCGACGTCACTCGTTTCCAGACGGTTAACCGTTTTTCCAGACAGCTCCAACGGATAACCGTTCATCCTGATAGCCAACTGCAATTCGAGCTTATACGCTTCTAAGCTGCTCAGAAAATAAATAATTATGGGCAAGTGAGGGGAGGGGGGTTTCAGCCGCTAATCAGCGTATTTTGACAGAGGGACATGAGTGTATTGTCCGGAGCATTTTCTCCGCGGCCAATAATTACTCGCAGCGTGGCGTTTTGAACAGAAATAAAAACAATCAGGCTAGTTCCGCCTGTGGTATGACTGGTTAGGCGTCGTGAAAACGGTTAATCGCCCTGTCTGTCTGGAAAACAGTTAACCGGCCGGTTTTTGTTAGATGCGGTTAACCGTCTGAATTTTCCAGACGGTTAACCGAAACCGTTTTTCAACTGTTTCGTCAACCCTACTATTCACTAATATGTCTTCTCTTATCGAAGCTTCGATAAGCATTTGCATGCTTTGTATAAATTGGTTAAGCTTCGATAACATGACTCGTTATGCAAAGACATAAACGAAGCTTCGATATTAGATTAGCCAACCCTACCGGACACTAATTGTGTGACTACAATATTTCATCTCATGATGCAATCACGATCACAGTGATAAAATGTATTTATTTCGCCCGCTAGATGCAAGCCAACCTTGACCAGAGCATAAAACTACCTAGCACCGATTCCCGATTTCCTGTTTCGTCAACCCTACTATTCACTAATATGTCTTCTCTTATCGAAGCTTCGATAAGCATTTGCATGCTTTGTATAAATTGGTTAAGCTTCGATAACATGACTCGTTATGCAAAGACATAAACGAAGCTTCGATATTAGATTAGCCAACCCTACCGGACACTAATTGTGTGACTACAATATTTCATCTCATGATGCAATCACGATCACAGTGATAAAATGTATTTATTTCGCCCGCTAGATGCAAGCCAACCTTGACCAGAGCATAAAACTACCTAGCACCGATTCCCGATTCCTTCTCGATACCATCATCACAAACATCCCTACAACCAGAGACGATGTGCGGCGGCTGTGCGCATTCCATAAGTCAGACGTTGAAGTGTTTGGGTGGTATGTGCCTGTCTGGTCACATGCCTAATATCCAAAGACTAATGCAGTGTTTTTCATTTGTCGTCATTAGTGGGAAATAAACTGCTTGAGATGATGTCTCCAATGTCTGCTGTGGTGAATGGTCAGCTTTCGCTGAACTGCTGATGGATGTGTGAGGAGTGGGAGGAGGGAGAGGAGAGGAGAGAAGGAGAGGAGAAGAGGGAAATGTTCATAGGTACTTCGTTAGCCCGAGAGTGACCCTTTCTATTTCTCCCCTTCCGCTCTCACTCACCACGGCCCCTTCTTGAGTTCTCTAATTGCGCGCAGCGGATGGAGATTAAAGGTGCTGTTAGCTTTAGCGTCTCCATCTTCAATATCTAGCCTCTTCCTAATCTCGCATATTCTGTATTTGAGGAAACTTGCGAACGTTTAATAATTATTCTAGTGCGAGCACACCGATTCGGAACCGCTTGCTCATAGTTCGTAACCTTACTTTTTCTCATGACGAAGCTAAATGTGCTCATGATGACAATAGCGGCGGAATTGAGCGAATTTGAAAGAGTGGTGGACTTTGGCATTTCTGCCACTGAGCTGGTGTGTGCGTTTTTGTTCCTCCGCAATAATCGTTTCTGACTTGTGAGTGAGGGATAGCTTATTTGTGGTGAAAACCTGATGTATAAAACGTTTCCAGAGAATGAGCTTTGATCCACGCATTTGCCGCGTAACTAGCTGATCGACTCCAATGTACCCGTTCCCCGCTCTGCAGATGCGTGTGTTGATCGCGTTGTTGTTTTCTGCCACGGCGCTCAGCATACCAATCACCTCGCGAGATGGCGAGGTCGAAGCTCATGAATCGACAATTACGATTGCAATTAACAGCAGCGTAGAAGATGGCACAGCAGAAGGTAAAGATCAGAGAAGGCGATGGCGGAGAGTTTTGACCTTGCCAAAGTTACTGCTCCAAACCTCCTAATGTGCACTTGTTGTAGGGAGCGGCACCGACGATTCCGTTGCTTTCACCAACGCCTCTGATGTCGTGTTGAGTCGGAAGGCTGCATCAGCGCTGGCCAATATCATTCAGGCTGTTGACGATGTTGTAACTGCGTCCGAAGGCAGTAATAGTAAGAGTCATACAATTCAGAACATAAGGCTCATTTGTCCTCTTAGGATCAGACACCTTGAACATAACCTCAATGGCCGAGGCCGGAGCTGCGCTTCTCGATCTCATCACGGCAATGTTTTCGTTGAAATAGTGCTACGAATTCCAATCTTAAAATGGCTATCTAAGTAGTTGTAGATTCCGCTGAAGATGACAACAATCGCCACGGACTACAGCCTGACGGCAAACGAGGCTTGCATGAGGATGGCAATGTTCATGGGTGCCTTCGCGAGCACTGACAATGAAACCAAGGATCGCTATAATGTGGAGGTGCGGGGGCATTCCATGGAATTCATCAAATTAGCACTGATTGTGAGAATATTTTGTTTGATTCACGACTCACTGATCGATTTCGAAGATTGTGTGAAAATCGCGAATCCAGATTCTTTAGGAAATGCATCACGAATGCCTCAAGCGGCGCAGCGACTCGATCGAGAAAGCGAGGCGTAACGTCACTGACGAAGTCGAGAGAATCACCGAACTCATCGAATCCTTCCGTGATGCCCTCAGAAACGGCTCCGTTGATGCGGCTCAGACAATTGGCCAAGGTTTGTCAATGATCAGGTCAACATTTGCAATGCTTACGCAATTTCGTGTCGGCTCGTACTGGTTGTGCGATAGACGACAACTTAGTCAAGTGTTGATCCATGTGATGCGGGAGGTCACTCGAGAGCCATTTCGACTTATACTGTGCGATTGAACGACACTTACCCTCGATTAGACTGGGCTCTTTGGCTTGTTGTGGAGGAGCTCCAAGGAGCAAGCGATGAGTGACTCAACCAGAGAATATCTCAAATGCCCATTGACGTCTTATCAGCCTATAGCATAAGTGTACCGTGAGCGAAACAGTGCAACACTCACGTTCATTGCATCGTGGAGGCTCGGTCGTAGTTTGACCAGTTCAAAAGGCCTTACTTGAATAATTGTTTAGTCCTCGTTCACGCCATCAACGGCGATCTCGCGGATCTGGCGCAGTTGACGCAAGAGAAGCTCGCCCGCTCTTCGCTTGCCCTTATCCAAACTGCGAGCGGACGCAGAATCTCCGACTCTCTCCAGGTTCTAAATTCTCTGGGTCGGCATGTTAACCATTCTAGCTCAACGAAGAAGATGACACCATCACGCAGCGAAACTCGCTGTCCGTAGCAAGTGTGCAGGCCAGCAATGAAACAGTGAGATTTGAAAGGTTCCAAAGATGAACGAGCTATAATACCGCAAACATGTAAACGTAGTACCGTTAAGGTCGCTTATTTTAACGGCCAGCGTTCATTTTCTTTGCATTTTAACCTTTCCCATTCCAGGAAAATCTTCCCGCAAACGACGAGGTCTCCGAACTCCTAACTGGCACAAAGGAGCCGCCTCTGTTGAATACCGAAGGCAATCCGGATGATGAAGACCCGGTAAGTGTTCTTCCTTATCCCATTAGAATACTTCTAATCTTCAGCTCGTCGGCAAGGCTGCCAACGAAGACTACGATCGTCTGTCGCTGTGGATCTCCAAGGACATTCTGGCCGTGTACAAGACCGTCATTCCCGAGGTTGGAAATTACTTATGGTCTTGAAGTCCTAGTATGATTATTCCAGGCAGCTGCCCGCTTCTTTGATGTCCTTGCCGCGGAGAACGTCACGACAATTGAGATGCAGAGCCAACTCGATGGTAATGTACTAGTCGATTGGCTAAATGGCGCTGAGGTCTCCAATTGTTGAATTCTTAGCAATGATCGCGTATTCCATTAGAAGAAACGCAAGATCAGTATTCTTAATTGCGAGGGCATGAATAGTTTAGGAAAGTGCGCCTTCAGAGTCGCTTCGACAGCCGCGCTTCGTGGTCGAATCCATCGTGCGGCGACAGATCGACTGGGTGCCGCAGGGCCCAATGGCGATCGCTCGGCGCGGAAACCACGTCGAGAGCATGTTCCGCGGAACGCTCAAAGGACTCCTATCGCGGGGAAAAGTATTGCTCGTCTTTGAGGCGAATATATGTTGACCTTACAGATCTTCCAACGCGACACCGGTGACAACTCGGTGCAGGAGAAAGAGGACAAGGTGGAAGAGATCTCTGTTCCCGAGGTAAATGCGTTGCTTCCAACACAATCAAGACACTCATAACAAAAAGACTTCTAACAAAACGACCGATTGTCAAGACCATAGCTTCAATAAAACCAACAGCATGAGTGCCAAACCCTTTCAGCCTTCCCCGCTTCCCCCCATCAACGGCGGCAGTCTTGCCTCGGTCCCCAAGGCAGCGAGCAAGCGCCCTCCCATCGCGCTTTCCTCCCAAGAGGAGGCTGAGCAAGCTCCCTTGGCCGACGGTGCCCTGCCCTCCATCCCCGAGGCCGAGGAGCTCATGCCCGAGGAGGAGGCCACGAGTCCCTCCAGCGACGAGGAAGACGAAGTGTCCGTCGAAGAGGCCGATGAGAGCGCCCCGGAGACGACGACCGTTGAACCGGTGAGTCTAATTTCAATCTCCGATATGGAGTCGCTTCATGACGAGCGTGATAGAACGAATATGGTTTCTGTCGCACTTGGCTTTATCTCTCCCTTTTCATACGTGTTGTTATACATCAGCACAGAAATCAGACTAGTTACAACTACTTGCTTTGCCATCAGTATCCTCTTTCATCAGGCCCCGAGCGACAGTCGATCTGAGGAGGTATCGACGACGAAAATCGGCGAGGACTCTAATGAAGACAAGACCAAGGAAGAAGAGGAGGAGAACCCAAAGAGGCAGCCCGCGTTTGTCCAGACTCACGAGAGCGACCCCGACTTTGCGCCCTTTCTGTAAGCGCTGCTGGTCTTCCACATCTCCTCTTCATCAATGACTTTGACTCAGATTGAGTTAGTGCCGGATACTACTGTCGGTGGAATAGCTTGTCCCATGAAGTATATCACTTTATTCCGCCGTCTTTATCTATGAGCTGAAGAAGGCTTTACACGGTGTGTTATTTATTTGCGATGATGAGGCCAGATAAATAACTTTTATTCACATTGCATGGGATTATTATGATCTGCGCGAATATGTACAGGAAATCGTGTCTCGTGAGATAAATTAATACTGTGATCAGTTCCTATGTACAGTAATCAGAGCGTGCACTAGGCTAAGGCGGTGTGTGCCATTTAAGAAACGTCGCCTCTCGTTAATTAATACACATTAAACCCTCCGTCTTCTTCTGCTCTCGTGGCGAAGTTTCCGCTCCGGGACATATTCCGTCCTGTCGATGAGAGCAATGTACGCATTCTCATAGAACTTCTTGAGAAAAAGCGCAATCGAAGGCGAATCTGTCAGCCGTCCTTGGAAGTCTCTTTAAAGATAACTTCCATTGTTTTTTTCGAATTCGTAAAGCACCTCGCCAGCGCCTCGAACTTGGTTTGGTGCACATGCTGGCGGCCGTTGCGGAATGACGGCGTAGTCACGGTCTCGATCGGTGGCAGCGCAGCTACCTGAGTGCAATGTGTAGGCGACGTTATTCCGGGATGACAGGGGCATGCCGTCCTATCCTATGTACCTCTGCCTGCACGACGGAAGCGACGGGGGTGGTGACGTCGACGATCTCAACGAGATCCTCATCGTGATGCGTCTCTTCCCTGGCCGGCTGCGGGACCGGAGAGGTCGTGGCTGCAATTAACAGTTTTCCTTTGCAAACGCAGTATGAAATGTTTTACTACTTATGTTTTACGAAGACTGCACAATGTCTGTTTTCTGCTGACCACAGCAGTAGACTCACTTCGCAGCCGCCGCTCCCTTTCCCTACGCCTTTCTTCGACATCGAGATCGACGAGGCCTTCGTCGTCGTCGTACGCCGAATAGAGGTCCAGCGGAGCTCCTGAAAAGAAATATCCGTTTAAACACATTCGAAAGCCATCACGCTTTTTTGCGGTCTCATGGTCTCACCCGTAGCGGGCTGAAAGAAGTTCTGTGGTGTCACTGGCGCAGGAACCGGGACGGCGACGACCTTCTCCTCGTACTCCTGCGGGAAGCGAATGCGGCGGGCTGAGGTGAGCAGAGACGATGCAGCCTGGGAATTGCCCCGAGTGATCAGGTCGAGATCCTACAATTCTTTCATATTGTTCGGTCCCATAGCGGCGAGCTCGTTAAGAAACTAAAGGCCTGCCGATTTCGAAGTTATTTGAAATGCCAAACTGTAACAACAACCTCCTGTCCATCCCTATCATCCTGCTTGCTGTTGTAGGCGTAACGAGTCGGCAGACGCGGCTGAGCCTCGCGTATCTCCTTCTGGACCGAGTTCACGCGGAACTTCGGAGCTTCCTGCAAAACAAAAATGAAATGCAAAAGAGACTCCGTCGAGCCGGATTCGAACCAGCGACCTAAGGATCTACAGTCCTCCGCTCTACCAACTGAGCTATCGACGGTGATGGAAGGGAGGGCGGGTTGCG
>JACMIG010000231.1:22910-38707 GCA_014805385.1 Levipalatum texanum
AAATGGTAGCGAAAGATGGGTACATTGATAAAATAAAAGATGGATATGAACAAAAAGAGAAACTTTAAATAAAATATATAAAACTAAAAAAAGCAAAAAAAAAAAATAAATATAAAAAAATAAAAAAAAAAAAAAAAAAAAAAAAAAAAAAAAAGAAAAAACTGCAAAATATTATAAAACAAATTCGCAACATTTCGAGCGGACTACATATATTTTTGCGTTTCACAAGAATACATTATGGGGCTACTGCTAAAACAGTATCCCAACAAAAACAATCTCAACAAAGACAAGGCCAGCTCACCGTCAGCCAGTAGTATTCCCTTGTGACGGCAGCGACGCGGGACGAGGACACCATGGTCGCGGCCTCATCGGAGGTAGTCAATACCGTCGCTGTCAGGAGATCGAAGCATCCTCCATCCAGAATCCTCCATAACCCTCTTCTTCTTGTCCCTCCTTCCTCCCTCTCGTCTCTCTCCCTTCGAGACGAGAAGGGAGTGGTGATCCGGCGTCCGTCTTCAGCTTTGATGGCATTCGAAACTGATAAGGGGGCGACGTGATGTTATGGCCCTGTGGCCTGTGCCAAGCTGACATTTCTCCCTTCGAGAAACATGTGACCGGGGTCAAAGCACCACTGAATTGTGCAATGCGTCCGGTTGGAGAGTTTTCTCGAAGAAAAGCTTTCGGAGTCTTGTGGTCGTTTCTGGTAGGTACGTCGATTTTTTGGTTTACCGTCTTATCTTCGAAATCCATTGCCTTTCAAAGACATTTGTTTCATGTCTTAACTTTTTGATAGCAAAAGTTCCATACTGGCGACGCTTTCAATCGCCGCATTCATCATGACCGTGTTAAGCCAATAAATTATCCTACATCACTAGATTTGTCAATGTACGAATATGGCTTGAGGCCCAAGGGGATTTATTGGCAATCAAGAGGTTATTGACGACAGATCGAAAATACACATTAATTAATGGCTGTCGCGACGTTGTTGCTCAGAATTTGCACTGAATTGATCCGTCATCACCATCTCCAGATTTGCCTTACATGAAAGAAATTTCCCGCGATTGGCATGCCGAGTCCATGCTTGTCGGAAAAGGCCATGGTGCGCGTCCTGATGCGCTTCTTCATCTCTCCGGCTCCTATCCTGATAGGGCTTGAAATACTGGTGAATGTCAACAAAAACTCACTTTCCGTGATCTTCATCAATGATCTTCCCTTTCTGCTCGAAGACGAGGAAGACATAGCGATGTTGGCCTTACAAATTAGGATCATGTTTGGTCGACTCGAATTCGGGTGCTTTCTACCAGTAAATGGCGGAGGTCCTGATCCGACATACTCCGTCAGCGTGTCGCCTTGAGCGATGTTGTTACCTGAACAACGACGGAAGTCTAGAGCATAGATATCGAAGCATACCGGGAATGTTGACGACGAGCCAGTGCTCCACCTCCCGCAAGAATGCAAAAGACTTTGAAGGGGCATCGGGATCTGAATGTGATCAATATTTGATTGCAGTGAACGATGTCCAGCACGCTATGTATGTAACGTGGAAAAATGAGTGTAATGTTTACTAAAACATTCGGTTTCCCTATTTCCGATGATTTGTGACCACATACTAAAGAACATGTAAACCGTAGGTGATTATCGCCTTTCTCACCAGTCATAATAACAGTGTACAGCTTGCCCTCTTCCGCAGTCCACTCCATAATGGGAGCAGCACGAACTTGAGCACGCGTCAGAAGATTGCCTTCTTTCACCTGTAAACTTGTGAACGAATGAAGCTGTATCGAACTTTTGTTCTTTGGCAATGGATTCCTAGGATTAGTCTACAGAACATGAGAATAGAGTATCAAACAAATAAATTCGCAAGGCCACATTAACTCTCCCTGAATACATCCGACGAGAACGGCATGGGAGTAATCCCAGAATATTGAACGTGGGATAATGTTATCCGGTCTCTCTTCACGGTGCTTATTGTGGCCTTACTTATGCCAATATTTTATGGTCTCAAAATCAGCTCTAATACTAAATAGTAGGATTGACAACAAACCTCAACATCGCCGTACATAACCTTGCACTTGCCCTTGGGAATGTTGGGAATGATATCGGGCACGATCTCATACGATTGGAAGTTGGACAACATTATCGGGCGGACAGATTTTGAAGATCTGCAAAATACCAAAGGAATCAGAATCATTTAGGATCCGCCCCCACAAAATCACAAGAAACATCACAACACTTGGACAGATGGTTTTGGGGCGCTTTCATCGAATTCAAAGAGGTAACAAGCTTCCACTAACAACACATCACGACTGGCAGCACACATCGAAACATGCGCATTAAATCACCTGCAGCACGAGAACATGGAAACTTCTTATCGCTGGAATCTTTGCTGTCAGAGAAGAAGAGGAGGTGGAATATCAAATATGAGAGCCCCCTCGGTAGGCAGAGAGGCAACCGGCAATCCACCTGTCGCCACTCTATTAGTCCTAATTGCTGATACCCTTTTGGTTCCAGGGAAAGCAAAGGATAAGGAGACGACTGCGACTTTGAACTATGGAAGTGCAACAATGGATAGTGCCACTTGGCCGACACCGACGTCTCGAACGTAGACAGAAAACACGTAAGAACATGAAAAATGATTATGCAGTGAACAACGGAAGACATGGAACGAGCAAAAATACAGACATCATGTCTGTACAAAGCGGCCAGCATAAGGCTCCGTAAGCAATATGAACGTGGTGCGGCATTTGTATTCAATGAACACGCGCCACACGACTGGTAGGGAAGAGAGGGAGAATGGAGGAGACTACAATTTCTGACGAGACGACCCAAACAAAATAACGAATCGCTCGGAAGAGGGAACGGATTGTGACACGGAATGGAGCTCAGTGACAAAGGGAGCAACGTGTGACCACTAGGAAATGTAGAAAGTGCTGCAGATCGAGTTGAACTGGTTCCAAGCGCAATAAACAGATCAACAGTGTTGATTGAAATTTTTTCCGAAGTTTGAAGTTGCAGGACCAGGAAGATCGGAAATTAATTTCCAAGCACAAGAATTCTGCATTGCTGGCGTTTGAAACATCATTTCTGTGTCGTCAATTGTATTTATTATCCATATAATTTCAGTGGCTTATTTCATAGTAGCTCCGTGACAAGCAAATCCGCTGACGGGACTCTTCATGTCCATGCGCATGTATCCCTTCTCGCCCCACTTCGTGTCCCAAGAATTGCGCATGATCCAGTATTCCTGAAGAACCAAGACAGTCAGAACGATCGGGAATCGATTCTAGTAAGATTTCCACGCCAAATATCGGACATTGCATGCTTGATGGGGATAGAGAAAGGTTGATCAGAAACATATGCTATCGGTCACATTTAGATCCATGGCAGTACCTTGCCTCCTTTACTACCGTATCCCACAAGGTTGGTGGCGTGACTGCATCCCGGCCGTGCGTGATAGTAGATTCCTATGGTGTCGGATTAGTTTACAATGAATGACAAGCTGTACCTCCCTTGTATTGATGGAAGCCCTGATTTACTGTATTCACGCACATTGAAAGTGCTCCATGATTGTTGAGCGCGCTTTTGATCGATTCGATATCGGAAGGAATCTGAGTGCGTTGACCGCTTCATTTCCGCAAATCGCAATGTCGTGAACTCAAGCACCTATCTAGACAACCATTCAGTGAGCGATACTCCAGCGAACAATCAGAATTCGAGTGATCTTTCGCTGTCAGTCACAATTTTGTTTGACGATATCACACTTCGCAAAGACAACTCACCTTATGAACATCTTTGACATACGAGAGTTGTGGAAGATTCGTTTTACACCCACCAGTCTGCATTAAGAGTGCATTTTCAGTTCTCGCTAATGAACCGTACCACCCGGTTCTTATAGGGATAAGCACTCTCCGTGGAGATGCCTGCCTTTTTAATTTTCTCCATTACATCTGGCGGCCATCCGCCCTCACACCCGCGGTTCGGTGTCCCGGGCCAGCATTCCAGAGCCTGCAACATACTGTATTTAATGAAATGCGATGGGGGAAATCACTAAACGTTTTAGAAATGACAAACTTGCTGCTCCGAGAAGTCGATGCTCTTCCTGTTCTTTCGATAGTACGCACTTTCCAACACGGCAAGAGCAGAGAAGGTATAGCAACTTCCGCACGATTGCTGATATTATTATATCGAATGATAATATTAATTGTTAGACACCGTGGCGGGTAAACTGGAGCCCAGTGGTATCATTACTACCTGGTAGCGAATAGCGTTGACTTCGCCCGTCTTTCGCAGATCGAGAGAAGCGGGTGCCTTGGGGCCTTTCAATCCTTGCGGCGCGGGCTTCGCATCCACGTAATCTTTCGGTTTCTGGACCCCCAAGGCCATAACAATTGGCTTCGGTTTCTTCTCGGCCTTTCGCTTGTGTCGCATCGTTTCGTTGGTAGCGTATGTCTCTTCGTCGATCTCCATGGCGGCCTCGATATCTTCAGGCATAATGATCCCGCTGAACAGCAAGTTGAGCTCAGCTTCTGTCTGTAAATTGAATATTTACTCCCAAATGGTGAAAACAGCTGTCCATTCGGTCATCCGGTGATTACCAAAACAATACCATATCCGTGAACTGGTTGATGCCCATCTCGTAGCTCTCGCTTCCATTCTGATACAGTTCATTGTGCGCTTCGATGTCTGCCACGTTGACAAAGAAGATTCGCGCTCGACTTTCCTCGAATGTAGAATTAGGATAGAGCTTGTCTGTAGTTGATATTGTATTGAATTTTGAACAAAGGTAAGCCTGCCTTTGAATTCCTTGCGGTAGTCCTTCCATTCGGTAGAATTTAGAGCTAGCACCGGTCTTGCGGTGATTTCTCTGAACATATTCTTAATCAAAAGACGAAAAACAGAAAACAAACTCTATCGCAATCGGAATATCGAGCTCGAGCGCTGCGGAGTTGAGAAACAGTTGCAGAAAGAAGAGCAAGACCATGCGAGTCACCTGCTTCTGGGAAAAGAATCGTCCCGAATGTAGGGTGGATAACACATTTATCCGCCCACAGTGCTGAACGGTATTTTGAATCTATCCAGTTTGGAAAGGTATTTATTCGTGGCATAAGTTCAGTTCTATTTAAAGGAAGCTCCGTGTGGCATGAATCCGCTGACGGGACTCTTCATGTCTATTTTCATGTATCCGTGCTCCCCCCACGTCGTGGCCCACGAATTGCGCATGATCCAGTATTCCTGAAGTCTCAACTGTTGTTCTGTTTAGGAACTTCGCTGTTATGTTGTGCTCTAACATACCCTTCCTCCTTCACTGCCATATCCAACAAGGCTCGTAGCGTGAGTGCACCCAGTCTTTCCATGGAAGAAGATTCCTAAGGCCGCTGATTAGTTGGCAATGGATCGTCCGTCGTACCTCCCCTGTATTGCATGAAACCCTGATTGGCAGTGTCCACGCAAATTGAAAGTACTCCATGATTGTTGAGCCCATTCTTAATCGATTGAATATCCGCTGGAACCTGAAAGGTATTCACTGCGGCTGAACACGATGACTTATTCTATCCGTTTAGTAGTGTTGGCAAAATTCATCGGAAGTCTAGAGATGATCGTCTCGGATGATTATCCGAGATGATTCAACCTAGACAAATGACGCGACTCCAGACATTTCGGATGACTCATCTTTTATCTTATCTTCTTCTTCGGATGAATTCTGCCAACACTACAGTTTAGCGTTCGATTCGTTCCAAATCAGAAGAATTGCCATAAGGGAACGAGTGTACTTTCACTTTCTTTGTCCTTTTCTGTCTTCATAAACCCAGAAACAACAACGACGTATTTCAGCTTATATTCACAAGAAAATTGACCTGGTGAACAGAAGCGATCTTCGAGACTTGAGGAAATGTGCGACATCCACCCTGCATTTACGGTGCATTTTCAGTGATCCCTGACATTGTGATGGTGCCAATGCAGGTCCTTTTCGCCTTTCGTTTACACATAGGCCACGCCCCCTTGCGTACCGTTTGAGAGCGCTCGCACAGAGTGTGCGCGCTCCCAAATATGCAAACTCCTTGCGAAGGGGGGAGTGCGTACCATTTGGGCCTAGGTAAAAACGGAACATGAAAAGGATCTGCTTTGGAAATACCACAATAAATCGTACCACTTGCCCCCTATAGGGATAAGCACTCTCCGTTGTGATGCCAGTCTTTTGAATCCCTTGCAAGACAGTTCGAGGCCATCCACCGTCGCACCCGCGGTTCGCAATTCCGGGCCAACATTCGAGCGCCTGCAATCATTTAGTGAAATGGGCATGCTCCATTACCGAGAACCCATCACAGTGCAGCTTTTTAAATGTGCATCTATGTAGCTCGGCTGTTAAAGGAAGACAAGAACCAAATTCGAATATTTTTCTTTTTTGGATACGGAGAAATACAAACGAGACAAACTTGCTGCTCCGAGAAGTCGATACTCTTCTTGTGCTTCCGGTAATATGCGCTCTCCACTGCAGCTAATGCGGAAAAGGTGTAACAACTTCCACACATTCCCTGTGAAGGAGCAATTTAGTAGTTGATAGCAATGCTTCGAACCTAGTTCAAGGAATACTTGACAGCGATTATTCTCCGCATAGAAAAGTTCACTGATGTGAATTGAAAAATCAGTGTACTTCGCTATGCAGAGTCAAGGTCGTTTTTTTTAAAATTTCGTCGCTTCTTTCGTTCTCATTGTACATATCATATATGACCCCACAGGCAATGAGGTACAGAGGGGGGAAATCAGGAGTAGTCGTGAAATTCCTTCCTACCTGGCTACGAACGGCGTTGACTTCGCCCGTCTTTCGCAGATCGAGAGAAGCGGGTGCCTTGGGTCCCCCTTTCAATGCTTTCGGTGCGGCTTTCACATGTACGTAGCCAGCCGGCATTATGGCCCCGGCCTTCGGCACAGTTTGCTGTTCAGATTGCGTCGGCTTCTTTGTCACTTTTCGCTTGTGTCGAATTGTCTCGTTGCCTGACTCTTCTACGACTTCGTTCATGTTCCAATCGTCAGGAATTTTGATTCCGTGAAACTGGGCGTGCTGCTCAGCTTCGGTCTGCAAGATGACACCATTTCTTCTCGCAATGAACGGTCGTCCGATGAGGTAAACGCAGTAAGGAGCTCCTCGTTACTGCTCTTAGACACAAAGGCGACGGTTCTCAAAAATACCAGATCGGAGAACTGGTTGATGCCCATTTGGAAGGTCGCGGAACCATTTTGATACAATTCGTTGTGCTCCTCGATCTTTCCAACGTTTTCGTAGAAGATTCGCGCTCGACTTTCTTCATAGCTTGAATTGGGATAGGTCTTTTCTGGAATGGATTCTATATGGCACGTTTGTTCAATGGATCCTTGCCTGTGAAGTTCGTACGATATTCATTCCAGAGTGTCGAATTTCGAGCTGGAAGCGGTCTTGAGGTGACTTCTCTGAAAATCATTGTAAAGTGATGAACGGTAGACAACGAACTCAGATCCAACACGATCGTCATGAGTCGCGACGTGAGGAAGAAGTGGTAAAAGGAGGGCCAAGACCATCTTCGTCACCATGATTCGGGAGGAGGAAAGAGTACCGAGTGAATATCCAAACGTGTCGAATGTTTACTGGCAATAAACAACTCTTTTTATACAGTGCTGCATGAATAGACCCTGCGGCCCACGCGAATGGGTTCGGCCTATTTGGTACCGAAAGAACCACGAAAGGTATCGTGACAACTGGGGGGAGAGAAAGAGAAACACGTAACTGTATCTCGGCTGAATATCGACCCCACAATTTGATAGCAAAAATAGGTATATCAAACACACAAAATCGACACAGGAGTAAATATCTGCGCCGTAGTACCCTCAGGTCGGGATTTATACGTTTTGTATGGAAGTTCGGGTCTGGGGTGAGGTGATAGTCTCGAGCTTTGATGATGAGAGAGTGTGGAGTGGAGAACGAGACCTCGACCTCCGGTACGAATCGCGACTCGATCGCAATGACCCGAGATCCGGATCTGAGATCGAGACCCGCTCTCTTCGTTTGCATGCTCTTTCTCGGCCAGAGAAAAACCTCCAGTCGAGCTCAAGTCGAAGGTCAGGTACGGCGACCTGAGGCTTGTCTCAGCATGACATCAGGTCGGAATTCGCACCCGTGTTCGAGTTCTCAGGAGAGATTCGTACCTCAGGTCGAGTTTTCGGCTTGACGTCAGGTCAGAGTTCAGCTGAATTAATTTTAGCCTCGTATTAAAAATTCCTGATCCTAAATTGTGCTAAATTATTCCGAGATGGGAGCAAACCTTCCACTACGCCAAGGGCACAAAGCCAACAAAGGCGCACGAAAAGTTCCCATTGATAAGGCTTCTTCGCGGGGCGGAGACCTGCACAGGACCAGCACTAATAATATATGTAGGCAGAATGCATACCTCAATGTATCGTCTCTTCTCTCTTCGTTCTCTTTGAAACTCGCCCATACAGTTGACGATGGAAGAGACACCAGATGTATCGAGATAAATTGAGCAAATTTAGGGGTTCAACATGACCAGGGCAAAGTCACAGTCTACAGTATATTTTGTAGGCCACTACAGTCTGAGAGAAGCTGCAGAAAGAAGAGACCATTGGCATACCAGCGAATTTGCATCATCACCTCTGGAAAAGGTTCAAACACTCTCGCACAATCAGAATCTGGCATAGTGTCGTACTGACTGAGGATTCTTCAGTTTGCAGAATCCGGAGCCGGGCATGACTTCTCGTTTTCTTCTTCTCTTCGCCTTCGGTACACTCATCGAGACATCGGAGTGTCTCAAGATCCTCGCTTACAATCCCATCTTCGGTCACTCACATTCCAATTTCATAGGCAAAATCGCTGATGTACTACAGGAAGCCGGGCACGAAGTTGTGAGTTTACGTTTTAGTTTCAAAAACATTTGAAAAATGTTTAGGTACTCCTCACTCCATTGCTAGATCAAAATCTACCCCGGAAAACTTCGAAATTCGGCAGCATGATTATAGTTGCCAAGGCCAATGGGACGCCGGAGTTTCAGGTACATCAAAGTCGGCATGTAACTTTTGGATAGTTAACAA
The DNA here is from genome assembly GCA_014805385.1 of Levipalatum texanum. Lineage (NCBI taxonomy): Eukaryota > Metazoa > Nematoda > Chromadorea > Rhabditida > Diplogasteridae > Levipalatum > Levipalatum texanum. The sequence goes on from JACMIG010000231.1 coordinate 31,989, forward strand.
TTCTAGGACACCGAGCTCATGCAGGATCTTTGGGCTGTGAAGAACATCGATTTGAGGACGATGTTCAATGTGCGAACAACGCTTTGTTATCTCCGAACAACTTTACTTCAGCCGGTTTATCGAATGAGCGGCCTATTCGCTGCCCAATGTGAGTCGACACTGAGCACTCCAGGACTTCTGGAAAGACTCCAGGCCGAAAAGTTTGATGCCGCGTACAGCGAAGGAGGCGATCTCTGTGGAATGGGTCAGTGTTCCCAAAATATGCAAAACAACACCAATGATATAACCAATCTGAATATACAACTCCATGGATTTGCAGTCATTTTCAAACTGCTCGGCATAACTCGCTACGCTTCAGTATTGAGTACCATCGGGATGGATGGCGATTTCGACATCACTGGAAGACCTTCTCATTCGAGCTATGTGCCAAGTTAGTGCTCAAAAGTTTACAATATTGATAAAATTACTGCACATGAATACTGTACTGATTGCCTTTGATCCAGAGTTATCCTTAGGTACAATGGCTCCTTTCACCGAAGATATGAGTTTACTCGAGCGTGCTGCTAATGCTGTGGGAGTTGAGTTCATGCGGTACGATAATGGAATTACAAGAGTACATGTTCATTTCAGCTATATTATCCGCCTCTTTCGATCTGACATGCAGCAAGTAATCGACAGGCTGCATCCAGAAGTTGGAGAAATTATGGTGAGGATTTAATTTTTTGGCTGATTTTTAAAATAAATCCCTGCAGGAAATCTCGGCTGGCTCGTCGTATCTTTTCATGAACACTGAGGAATTGGTTGATTTTCCGCGTGTTAACACTGCAAAGGTTCGTGACCAACATATCAGATCTGAGCCTTACCCGCAATTCATTTCCGATCGTCAACATCGGAGGCATCACAGTGGAGACAGAAAAGGCGCAACCACTTGATGAGGTTCGTTTGATTTCGAATATCCAGATATGATACAACTAAACGAAAACGACACTAACGTAAGCAGAAGGGTTGGATCCTTCAGAAATGGCACGAGATTCTGTCGCGTCGTCGTCACACCGTTCTCATTTCCTTCGGCAGCGTCACCAAGAGCCACTTAATGCCGGAATCATTCAAACGGGTTCGTCCAAGAAGGCTTCAAGAGTGCTTGATTGGAGGGGTCCCTATATTCTGTTTCTTCAAAGCAACATGAACAATCATTCCCTTTCTGCCTTTTAGGGCCTTCGCGAAGCAGCACGTCGCCATCCTAATGTCACTTTTATCTGGAAGTATGAAGTGAGGACGATCATCGTCTATCTTGATATATTTACAATCTCAGGTTCCTTCCGATGGCATAAGCAGTGGAATTGACAACATCGTCGAGGATACGTGGATCCCGCAGACGGACATGCTCAGTATGCTCGTGCGTGCGTTACAAAAAGTGAAGTTTTCAGTGAGCGGAAAGCTCTCTGCTATGCTCACTCATTGCGGTGCCGGTTCTACGATGGAAACGCTGATTTCAGGTATTAATTGATAATACCTCAAAACAAAATACTATCCAGGCGTGCCTCTTTTCGCCGTTCCCATCATGGGAGATCAGTTCAGAAATGGGCGCATGGCCGAGCGAGCAGGGACCACCGTGTTCTTCCAAAAGGTGCGGCGCTCGTCTTCAACCAAAACACATTGCAGGATGATCTCGCGGACGCCAATAAGGTCGAAGCGGCGCTCAGGGAAATTGTCTATGATCCCAAGTGAATCGTATTTCTCAAAAATTCGCTACGTTCTAATAGGTACCGCGAACGCGCAGCGACCGTGGCAAGGATGATAGCAGAGCAACCACAAAGCGCGCGGTATCGTTTTGCTTCTTTACATCCTACCTTTATCGAAATTTCAGCGATCGCCTCGTTTCCCACTTCGAATTCATGGCCAAATTCGGCCCGCTCGACCAACTGAATCACCAATCGCGAAGTAAGGTCGAGGAGACCGTTTGTGAAAGATCGATCTTTCAGAAATGGACTGGGTTCAGTACTACCAACTCGACGTGGTAGCTCTCGTTGTGATCGTCGTTATTTCAATAGCTGCTTTAGTCCTTTCTGTCGCTGTTTTTGCATTCCGTAAAATAGTCCGCATGACGATCGTGAAGAAAATTAAGATGGAATAATTAGTGTCATTTTCTTTCGACTATATCGAGCTTTTGATAATGCTAGTCCCGGCAACATAGCAATGAGCCGATCACGAGAGGAGAGGCGATAACGTAGAAAACAAAGATCGGCTGTAACATGACAAGAATTGCATAGATATGCCGAGAAGAAGTGGGGATGACCAACCAGAGAGCAAAGCCCTTCAAGCAATTGAGAGTGATGTTTCTGGTGCTTCGACTACAGTGGTGCTTATCACCAAACATTAGTGGATCTATTGTCTGCAATGGCTTTGCGTCTTCTCCTTCTCTCGGTTTTCCTCTGTGCTACCTTCGATTCATCGCAGTCGCTGAAGATCCTCGCATACAATCCCATCTTCGGTCATTCGCATTCCAATTATATCGGAAAAATCGCTGATGTTCTTCAGGAAGCGGGCCATGAAGTCGTGAGTTTTTACTTGTTGAAGGATTTTGTATGACTCTTGAGGTTCTTCTCACTCCGTTGCTTAATAACAATCTTACGAGTAAAACGTCCAAGCTCGGTCGGATGGTAACTGTCGCGAAGGCAAGTGGGACGCCCGAGTTCCAGGTTGCCTGTTTTTCATTCATCTTCGATTTTCGCCCTCTTTCAGGATGCGGAACTAATGCAAGACCTCTGGGCGGTGAAGGCTGTCGATGTGAGAACTGTCTTGAAGGTGAGAACAAGCTACAATCATTGAATGAGAACAACTTCACATAGTTGACTAACACATTTCAGTCCCCTGAATGGTGATTTTGTTCATTCAGCCCATGTATCGAATGAGTGCTCTCTTCGTCGCCCAATGCGAGTCGACCCTCAGCACTCCCCCTCTTCTGGACACCCTTCGAGCCGAGAACTTTGATGCGGCCTACTCTGAAGTAGTGGATCTGTGCGGAATGGGTGAGGAAAGAACCAAATCTTATTATCTTGCTGTACTGAGAACTGATACTCCTTTTCAGTCATCTTCAAACTGCTTGGCATCACTCGCTACGCTACGATGAGTGTTGTGCCCAGCGAAGCAGACTTTGATTTTACCGGCCGACCTAGTTTCCCGAGCTATGTGCCCAGTGAGTGCTTTGTATAGCATGGTGTTGTAGATATCCGCATCGTTTTGCTAATGTTCACTCTTTCCTCGAGGTGTCATATCGCCATTCAAAGATGAAATGACCCTTCTGGAGCGCGCTGTCAATGCCCTGACCACGGAGGTCGTGCGGTCGGTCTCCTCGAAAGCTTCGTCAAAAAGCCACATATCAGATATCTTGCCCATCACTTCCGATCTGAAATGCAGAAACTCGTCGACAGAGTGCACCCGGATGTTGGAGATCTCGGAGTGAGTCTTATATGTAATAATGAAAATCCCATTTGGTACATATTCTAAAACTGGATTTCATGTCAACGAATACATCATAATACGTATCCTTCAGGGAGTTGTGGCTCACGCATCGTACCGATTCCTGAATTCCGAGCAATTGGTTGATTTTCCGCGTGTCAACACTGCTGAGGTGTTTTGAAATCTTATCCAAGGACACTAAAAAATAACTTGAAGACCGTCAACATCGGAGGAATCACGGTAGAGTGGGAGAAGGCCCAGCCACTGGATGAGGTTCGTTGTCTGCATATCATATAGCGAATTCTTGAAAAGACTCACTTTAGAAATGGTCCAAGATATTCTCGCTTCGCCCGTATACGGTACTCATCTCCTTCGGAAGCGTCACCAAGAGCCACCTCATGCCGGAGGCATTCAAATATGTTCGTTCAGCAATTTAAAACGGGCGATTGAACGTATCCATCCCTGATATCTCACAGGGCCATCGAGAAGCCGCTCGTCGTCTTCCAAACATCACTTTCATTTGGAAGTATGAGGTCTGGGCAATGATTTCGTCCAATCTTCACCATTTCGTAATGAAGGTACCAGCCGATGAGATAAGCAGCGGAATCGACAACATCATTGAGGCCACGTGGATCCCGCAGATGGACATGCTCAGTATGAAAAGGTGTTTGGTACAAAGGATATGCTTTTACAGTGAGTGGAAAGTTGTCTGCGATGCTAACCCATTGTGGAATTGGCTCGACGATGGAGACTTTTATTGCTGGTATTTAATATCAGTTTCGCTAAGTCAATAACTACGAATTAAGGAGTTCCTGTTTTCGCTGCTCCCATCATGGGCGATCAGTTCAGGAATGCGCGCGTGGCCGAGCGGACGGGAACTGGCGTGTACTTTCACAAGGTATTATCTCGTTGGGGATCTATTAGCGTGACCTATTGTTAGGCACAGTAGGTTCCTCGAAGTCGAGCAATGTATTACACTCTCAGCCGACTTCTACATCTCGCTTTTGTGTTCAGCTCAACTTCTGTACCATTTCACTCCATTCCAGGACGATCTCGCAAATGCAGACAAGGTCGAGGCTGCGTTCCGCAAGGTTGTCTACGATCAAAAGTGAGCCGCATTCCAGAATATGCACCACTTCCTTCAGGTACCGCGAGCGGGCTGCTACTGTCGCAAGAATGATCGCAGAGCAACCTCAAAGCGCTCGGTATTCATTTCCTGTTAAATTCTATTTCTTTTCTTTCTAGCGACCGCCTTGTTTCCCACTTTGAATTCATGGCCAAATTCGGTCCACTCGATCAACTGGATCACAAATCGCGAAATAAGTTCGAAAACACCATTAATCAAAGATAAATTTCTCAGAGATGGGCTGGGCTCAGTTCTACCTCCTCGACGTCATGGCCATTGTTCTATTCGTCGCTCTCTCCTGCGGTGCTTTAGTCCTTTCAATCATCATTTGCACAATCCGCAAAATATTCCACATGACAAAAACGAGAAGGATCAAGATGGAATGATTTTAAAAATTTTGTAACTCCCAAATTCTATTCCACAACACTTATTTCGGGAAGAAGATAAACAAATATACACATTCTGTTGAGAGGAAACTTACATTCAATCCCTGACCTGGAAGATAAAGCATAATAAATACCGTCTATAATTTTAGTTCATTTCAGAAAGAGCAGGAGCATGCACTTGTTGTGTCAACAACTGCAGCTGGACTCGAGATAAAATGATTCATAGTTGAAAATTAGGGATCGGACAACTTGCTTAGTGTGCAGAAGGATATACGTTTATCAACCACCCCCCTGCGTATTAATGGCATAGCAGGAATGCAGACCACCACACAACGGACTCCTACCACGGGGAGGGTATTGGTGCGTAAGTAGTCACCCTCACAATTCTGATCCCCAGCTTATCCCGGATGCTCGTCAATCCGACTGCACTGTAGCCGACAAGATTCGGGTCGTCCGTGACAGCCTGAAGATTGAGATCTCTTTGGATACACGGGCAGGATCAAATTCGAACATAATGAGCTGGTTCGATAGTCTCGAGCGCCATCTTCGTCGTCTGAAACGAACGTGGAAGGTGAATGGGTTGAGGCACGAGGAAGGGAAGAACAATACGCACTAGCCCACAAATGATCTTCTTCACAGCATCGCTTTCAGTGTTGTCTTTATCAATGACGTCGAAAGGGCCGTAGTTTGTGTACTGTAGACGATGTGATTAACTACATGGTATCCGATTGCTTGGGATTTACCTGGACATTGACATTTCTCATAGATAACACGGCCTTCTTGCAGTGATCGAGTTTTGAGGCAGTGTTGAAACGCATCTTCACGAAATGATCAACCTCGGCCTTTATTCTGAAACTTAGATCTGGAGTGCAGGGAATGGAAGTCTCAAATATCGAAATTACTGTTTGACAACCATGTGATCTCTTACAATAATAGTATACAATTGCTCATACTCACGAAATCGTGGCTGTCTCCCCATCAGCGTTCGTGAACGTGCCCTTGATCGCCATCCGACTGTTTTTGAACTGTGCACATAGCACGCGGTCTGCGAAAATGTCAACCACCTGGTGGAACATTATAGGTAGCGTTGCGTGGGGATCCTGTTATCTATGGTATATGGTAGCTATGGGAGGTAGAGTAACATTAGTGGGTAGAATTTGGGGGAAACATTGGAACACCCAGAATTATAGGGACTGAAACGCTGAAAAGTACCGAATTTGGCGGTTTTCATACCCCAATTTCTATCTTTTGGCCAGTGATAGGTACAAAAACGCCATGAAGCAGATTTGTAGCTAAGATTCTGGGGATCATTTTAGGCTACTTGATTGGGTCAGCAGTCATAGTATTTTGGGGTAGAAAATTGGAGAAGCACAAAAAAATTGTTCGAAATGTGAATATTTGACAAGTTCTATATGCCACCTTCTTTGGGCGTGGTTCTAAATGGCCTTAAAAGATGCGCATTGATTTTCTGATATTTCTGGTGTGCGAAATTGGGGTCAGAGAGCTGCGAAAAAAGGTGAATTAATTGGATGAATATAGCGCGTTTTTTTCGCTTTGGAAGTCATTATCTCCATTTCCGATTATTTCAACTCTAAATTTCGATGTTATTGAATAAAAACACACTAAAAAAATTTTAAGCATTTTTAGGAACATTTTGGTGGGCGGTAGTGCCCCTTCGTCTCTTTGGAGCGGTCCTCTTCTCATTGATCAGAATTGATTACGATCGACTCGACATGTCGTAGCATTCA
>JACMIG010000232.1:9665-36033 GCA_014805385.1 Levipalatum texanum
GAACTTCTTGGCAAATTGCCCAGTCTTAAAAGACTGGCAATCTGCCAAGAAGTTCTTCCCAGCCCTTCTTTAAATATTTCGAGTATTCCTCCGTTCAGATCGAGTGGGAGCTCAAGGACTTCGAGCAGTGCTCCTACGAAATCCAAAAGTGGATTGTCCTCTCCGAGCTGCGAATGTGGATCGAAACTCCCTGATCATTATTGTAATTTAATTCGGAAGTAGCTGAAGGATACTAACATTCCTGTACCATTGAATCCTAGCTCTTGTGGATGTGCTTTGAACCGGCATCTGCTCATTCACATCCAAATCGTTTACAATAAAACAATTTCGATCGAATAAATTTGACGATGAACTGCACAAGATCTATGTATGTTCAATCATCAGAAGAATAAGGCTTACATGGGTCCTGCCTCGTCAAAATTCGCTTTTTAAATTCATATTCGCAGTGTCGTATGATACATAGAAGTCATCGGAGACGAACACGTCGCCTTCCGTAGGGAAGATTATTGGATGACGCTCTTCAATCGCAGATTGAGCGCCTGGCTGAGATATTGAGAGAGGCCTTCCGTGTGTACTTTTTCATCGCTATGAAACTATTTTATGTCGCACCCCCAGCTTTGCAATTGCCGTTCCGAACTTGTGTCCGTTAGCGGACTGTTCTATTTAGTATCTTCGCGTTGAAAAGGTACATGAGGCTGAAATTTGGCATGGTATCTGGACATGCATTCGAAGCGAAATGTGGAAATAATCAGCCATAGATTCTACACAAGCGCCAAGTTATAAGTAGGCGAAATGTTTGCGAGTGAAACAATGGAAATCTATCGGTTAATATCGAAACGAGCTCATAATTGTAAGCGTTTGAAACCTATTCCGAGACATAGGAAGTGGCGACTTGTCGAAGAAGCAGTGATGTGAACGGAGTGAGACCAAGAGTTCCCGAGGATACCATTACTTGGAGAATGGCTGAAGGATTCGCGAAACATGTACGAGGCAGGATACTGTACCCCTCTGATTGTGAGCTGTCTCCAGTGATCAATGAGATAACTGGGTTCCACGACGAAAATGTCCGCGGTTCTCGACCGGACCTCCTCCATCTTACAACAGTGCTTCCTTATCCTTCATCCCTTGTGCGCCACTACCCCCTGTTCTCTCACTCTCCATTCCCTCAGGATAAAGAAAAAGTAACAATTTTATCAGTCAACAAAAGTAACGGGAACAACAACTCCTGAAACAAAAACAACAACGAAACATATCGACAGTACTACAATAACCGTACCGAATTTAGTGCTCCTACTGTAACAACGCACATACTCCAACGGAAATTTCATAATATTCTCTGGAAAAACAAACCTACCGTAATCAACAACTAGCTCAGGGTCTCGACGGGAACCTTCTGGTACTCCATGATGTCATCGATTTCTTCCTTCTTGATGGCCGGGGGCACGGACTTGACGGGGTCCATGAGGAGGTCGAAGGCTCCTGTTCCTCCCCTCGATAGAGATCCAACGACGAGGCGAGCAGATGGTGAACTCAGCATGTCGTCCTCTCCTGTAATCATCCCTTTCGCATCAAGTACCTCGTCGAGACAACAAAATCGACTGCTTGAAAATCTATGCTAATACGTTTCAACCGGAGGCGAAATTATGTTTTGGTGGACCAGGAGCAATGAATCCTGATCAGCGCCACCGGTAATGAGAGCCAACCCGCTAGCTATCTCAAAGCAGTACAAATGAATCTGGAAACATTCGTAGAGACATGTACGTTTCAAGCGGGGACTTATCAGTATCTGGGCGGGCTAGGAACAATCACACGATGTTTTTGCATATAAAAAACCACCCTACCACCTACCCGTAATGAGGGCCTCCCGCATGAAGGCGATCGTCGTCTCGAAGGTCATCTTCTGGAGGGGAGAGGAGGACGCAGTCATGGCACCTGGACATGAACATTGGGGGGAGGGGAGGGGAGGGAGGATAGAGGGGGAGGGAGGATAGAGGAGGAGGGAGGGGTGGAAGGGGAGAAGGGTAGAGTTGGACGACGAACCTCGGTTGAAGGGCGCAATCTCTCCCGTGAATGTCATGTGGTCGGCGGTGAGGGAGAGATGCCGTCGGGACACTTCGATTCCGTACACCGCGAACACGCTGTTCATCTCCTGAGAATAGCAGGTTTAATTTAGAAAATTCGTGTCATTGAGTAACAACACGTTCGTGGTGTCCTCCGTCCGATTATCCGCTTTTAAGAGGTGATTACACACTGACAAAAGTTGTGAAATTTTGGGAAACCAAGAAGAAAACTGATTGAAAAGACATGTTTCATCCCTCTACAATTGATGGACTCGCATGATTTTGGATATTGAATTTGAAAAGGATGATTAATAATCATCCTTCATCATTGATTATTGCCACCAATGCCTTCGATCACGTATTCTACTCACATTAACGATGGCTCGACTGCAGGCCTCCACTCCGTACGTCTTCAGAACGAGATTGAGGTCGTTCGTGTACAGCGAATTGACGTCCAGCACATCACCGTGACGGTACAGCGCCTATTAAAACAATTTTAATAAACATTATGCTACAATCATCACGGAAAAGTGCTAAGCAATACCATTTTGAAGTGAAGAAACTTAGGTGCATCCTGTTTAGTACGTGGACAAGATTCGCATACATAACAGAAAATATTTACATGTCTACACTGCATTTTATTATATTATTTTCAAATTCAATAAAGTTAGAATTGGAGTTAATTCTAACCTCGAGATTAACGCCCTGCGTCTGGAGGAAAGTGACGTTCTTGCCATCCACGGGGTCTTCCCTCTCGATGCACCGCTCGATGCCCGGCGTCTGGGACACGATGAAAGTGTCCACTTCTCTGTAAAAGGGTCATCAAAATCATTGAGCAAGGACCCTTCCATGAAACATACTTGAAATGCATTCCAAGCGAACCCGGTTAAAAATTATAGAGATAGAGATAATACTCTACCAGAATCTCAATGGGAGAAACATATTCCAATTGAATGATGAATTTGCTGTTTGTCCCAGTGAACGGTATCAGAAGAAGACCTGCATACCTCTCAATCAGTGTCGAAACATCGAGCCTGCTCTCGGTCACGCCAATCTTGATCAGCACTTCGCACCAACGATCGGAGGAGCCCACCTAGCATGCGCAGATTGTAACCCAGTATTACGGTAAGCGACATAAATTAAACTGTTTTTCTTTAAACTCACTCACCCGATAATCCGTAATGCTGTTTGCTTGCCGGATCGCACTCTGCAATGTATTTTATATCCGCACATCCATCTCTGACCCACCTGGATGCGCTCTGCGATGGGCATCTTCGCTGCTCCTCCACCACTCCTTCTCCGTGCCGCCCCTCCTTCCGCTCCGCCATCCTCGTCCTCGTCTTTCTCTCCTTCTTTCTCATCGGCTTCCGCTTCGCTGTCTACTACGTCTTCCTGGAACAAATCGCGTACGAAGAGATCTCAATACTTGCATCAATCAATACTGACTCGCATTCGGATACCGTAATCGGAAATAGTACTCATGGTAAGAATTCACAAGGTCCAATCGCCCGGACTCGCTAAACAGAGTAAGCCCAGACGATGGCCGTTCCCTACAAGCCGTGTCACCTTGTCCTCTTCCTTCGCCTCCATTCTTTCCTCTTCTTCGCCCTCGTACTCGGCACCGTCGTCCCTGCAATGGAGGGTTGGATAGATTCAGTTGTATTCTATCGAGATAGTAAAGCACAGTAAAGTTCAAGGAATGAAATCTCTTGTCTGGTCAATTTTCCAATTTCTCGATGCCTAATACTGACTGGTGGCGCGCGTGGAGTCTCTTCTCGCTCGCATCGGCCTCCTGCCCTCCGTCGGCTTCTTCGTCCGACGAAGCGCCGTCGTCGCGGTTGCGCCTGCTGCAGTAAGTAGGAGTGAGTGTGGAGAGAAGGCGGATACGACAAGGGCAGAGCAGAGGAGTGGAGGGGGGGAAGGGAAAAGGTAGGGGGAGGAGAGGATAAGGAGAGGGCAGGTGAACGGTGGGGAGAGGAGGAAGAGCGAGGAGAAGGGAGGAAGATCCTCACCTCGTTTGCTGTGGTTCATCCGGCGTGATGCCAGCGGCGAGGTTGCCTGCTCGCAGCTTTCTGTAATTGGGAAATAAATTCGTCAAAAAATTCAAAAGTAACCTATGCTGAATCTGCGTCTGCGATTTGACTTCCTGTCTTCTCTTCTGCATCGCCGTCACAACACTCTTCAGGAAGCGCTTCTCGATCTAGAAATAGCAACTCACATAGTGAAGCAATAAATCAATCGATATTTAACATTTTAAATCGATAACCTCTCGCATGATATCGTATCTCTTGATGTAGCGGACGTTCTGCTCGCGCTTCGCAGCACTCAGCAGCTCGAATCGGATCGAGTAGTAGCGACTGCCCTCGCTAAAAGATGGAATAATCTGAAGCCATGAAACATACAATAAACACTCCGACATACTACGAATATTCCAGCGAATTATTTTTACTGTAAATTCTTACTTCGTTACAAGCGTTACGCGCTCCTCGACCGTGAAGCGCGAGAGTACCTGAAAACAACCGTATAATATAGCCTTCGACTGTTGAAACATAATTTTAATCCGGTAAAACAACTTTATCCTTGCCTGCTTGAGGTACACGCGGTCGAGACTCCGCTTAATGGCGTCGATCCTTTCACGCGGAGTTCCCGGCTTGACGGCAATCTGGCAACAAAAATGCATTTACATTTAATTATCGATTGGATATTTCAAGATTTCTCTCGTGGGCTTCAATTGCGTTTGATACGAAGACGAATTGCGCAAATTTTTAACAATGGGATACTCGTCGGTATAACGGAAGAAAATAAATTATGGATATAACTCACCGAAGCGGACGGAGTCGCGATCGCTTTGCTGGCGGTCATGAGAATTTCTCGGAGTCTGTAATGTACATACTCTATGTATCCGGTGCCGAGCTGATTACCTAGTTTCGCCCAGGTTGTAGTTAGGAATCAGTTATGTAGAGAATTGTGATATTTGAAACCATTACAAATTATATGATACGCACGTCGTTACTGCGTTTAGCAGAGTGAGCGGACGGAGAATAGAATGACTGTTCGAACCTGGGAATTCCGAGGGTGACGTTCATTTCTCCTCGTCCGGCAAAGTGGAAGGTGTTGAGGGTCATCTGAGTGGAGGGTTCTCCGATCGATTGCGCTGCCAGCAATCCGACGTTCTCGCCAGGATCCGCCAACGATTTGACACCTGGGCACAGATCAGACGTGTTATTGAGAAACAATCTCTACTCATAACTGCATCAATGTAAGTTTCATTGCTTTTACCATCAATTCGAAACATATTTGCACTCGTCAAATTGAAGACGGCAAATTTCAAAATAAGACTTTTTGAGCGCCAAATTCAAAACTCCGAACCCTTCCAGTACAGCGTCCTCCGAAGCTCGTGATTGTCTCCACAGAATTTGTTGATGCCATCAAGCATCTTTTCGGGGAGCGCTCCCAGCGTGCGGGCGGGGTTGAATTTCTGCAGAGCCAGAAATACATAACAAAAATCAATATATTTATAACCGAATAAACGATCAGGAATATAATCGATCAATAATTTGGCGAGAAAAACGTACCTCATCAACAGGTCGGGGGCAATCGGCGTTACCCTGAGTGTATTTCTCCTTTTCATCCTCGGACATCGCTATCCACTCCTTCCGCAGCGACGCCTTATCCTGCTTAAGACGCTCTTCGTCTGCCGTGAAGCGGGCGAAGCCACTCCTGAAGAGGTCTCATAGATCTCACATCGTAAAAATAAGGACGGCGCTAACGAAAGCCGCCACGAAGGGTTCCACCTACCCGCAGGGTCGTCCCTTGCTGGCTCCTTCCACCGATCCAACCCCGTCGCGCCATCTTTGAATCTGAATGTTGCGATAATAACCGCATGCCGTAAGATGTGAGTTTCACATGCAACCAAATTCCGCTAGTGTAAGCGGTGCTGATTTTCGGCAAGTTTTTGCCAAAAATAAATACAACGTTTCACCTGTTGCAAGATGTGAGTTTCACCGACAAAAAAATAACTGCAAGGGTTCGTTTTTGACGTTCAACTTTCGATATCGACGAAAATAAATAAACAGACTTTGCATAGATAACAAGTATAACAAGTGTTTGATAGTTTTTAATTGACCCAATGTTTCCCACGAGCCGCGCAATAAATCAAATATGTAACCTTCTTCATCTGCTTCTCCGCCGCCCTGACATTGTAGTCGGAATCTTCGACTCCCTCTGGCTTCGAGCACATCGTCACGGCATCCAGGTTCGCCTGTAATAGTCGAGTATCATCCCCCGCCCATTCATTCTTCGCTCCGACCTCGAGGAAAGGAAGCTGCTTGGGCGTCAAGAACGTCGACTTGCAGACGTCCATTCCATCCTCGCCGTATCGGAACTGTAAGCAGGAGATATAAAGAGATAGAATAATTGCTATGCTCGAGGGCGCCGAGTGGCATCCGCGTCATAGAAACCATTACGAATTTACAATGCAAACGATGACAGAGCGCGTGCCCTATTTCACGGAATACAATTCCAATAAAATAGAATAATACATCTCATTGTTGATATTCTTCTCACCTGGATCACACTGCCATCGTGATCACGAACGGTTTGATCGTAGTGGACCTGAAAATCGAGCAATATTCCATTTACGGAACCCAAGCCGGGAGTAACGACAGGCTCCAAAAAAGAATCCATTTCAAAGTATTGAAATTTTCAGAATCTCAATCACAGCAGAATAAAATATCCCACCTTGATTCCCTCAAGATGCTTGATTATACAACGCTGGAGGTACCCGGAACGAGACGTCTTGACGGCCGTATCGATGAGACCCTGAACAAACATACATATACTCATTTAAAAATTCAATGTTGAATTCATTGCTATTTCAAAATGGCTGAAACACAATATAATGGACATAGAGATAAATCCAACTTCTCGTCCTGCCATGGTGTGGAAGTAGAGTTCCTGCGGGTTGATTCCCGTCAAGAATCGCTGGTCAATGTAGCCACCTGATATGGTCTCCATCAATACATAACAGGCCGAGATCGTAGAAAAAATTGTGGTTCGATAGGATTCCGAAAGGTTCGTGCTTTTGAAAGTATATAGCTTTGATATAAATACGCACCAGCCCTGGGCGATGAGTCAAAGGCCTTGAAGGAGGGCAGCGTTCGTCCTGCCACGGTGAGGGCCATGCGCTTACCCTCCAGCTCGATCTGACCCAGATTGCAGGAGATCTGTAATGAACACAATGGCAACAATATCAAACTCATTCGAATAGAACCGATAAATGGGACCAGTTGAAGCATACATGAAAGTGGAGCATTCAAAAGCTCAAGATAGTAGGCAATACTGTCGTCGGTGGGATCACAGTAATATTTCTTCAAGAAATATCCGTAAATTCACAGGACAGCGAGACATGCCAACAATGTCCAACCTGAATGGCATTGACAGCAGATCCCTTGGCTCCCGATTGGATCATCATCTGCAGTCCATTCTCCGGGAACGAGCGAATGAGGCCGTCCGGCACGCAGGCCCTGAAGAGCACCAGCCATGTCTATCCCATTTCTCCCTTTCGCTAAAAGCTGCATTACTTGACGATGGCATCGTTGAACTTGGCGACGTTCTGCTTCATCGTAAAGTCGAGCATCTTCACGTCGTGCCCCTGCAGATGTTATTAGTGCAATTTTATTAGGAACAATGGAGTAGCTGCTCAGGATCAAATCTCATGTGGAATGCGATAATTGTGAAACATAGAATACACTGGTCGAAATAAACAACTGGAAGTAGAAAAAAATCGTTCGATAACCTTCGGCAAAAGGGCGCCCAGAGACCCCGCTACCAACCTGTCCAAGTGGATTGCAGTAGGCACTGGCCATGCAGTGCTTGAGCTGCGACGCCGGCGCATCTTCATCCAGTGCGAACGCTTGACGAACCACCTGCAGAATAGTCATGTTATAAAAAGTTTCACTATCCTCATTGTTCACGTTATCACCGTTTCAAAGCAATTAAAAACTAAGGAGCCGAAAAGAGTATCACATCAAATCATTTGAGCTTTTTGAGCGAATTATCAAATGAATCCAGAGGAGGTTTGATAAAAAAATTTGGGAGCAAAAATCATTTCGACCGTGTTTGAAACATAGTCATCGAGTCTCGATTTTCCTTGCCTTGTCTCCAATCGTCCTCGATTCCATGACAGCCTTGGTCCTTTCACGATCAGCCTCTTTCCTCACAAGAATATCCGCCACGCCGAGCGTGAAGCCGTGGAACTGCCATCAATAAATCGTGATCAATAAATGCACGTTCAACATGGATACACCTGTTCCGGTCTCGTCCAAAAAGCATCTAAATTTCACATCGGAGTACTACAACATAATACGTGAAAAGTTGAGAAAGAAATGCGGACCACGACATTTCAGATCCCCCGAACGTTCTAGAAACTCAAAATTCGAGAAAGGGAGGGAGAGGTACCTGTAGATATGTGGTGAAAAGGCGGGAGAAGCAGCTGAGGACGCGCACTCCGACGCGGTGGCCGTAGAGCTCGAAGAGACAGTGGCCGAGACCGTACTGCGTTGCACCGTAGTGCGCCTTGTCCAGCACGCCCACGAGCAGCTCGCCCTTTCTAAAAACATTAAGTAAAAAGTATTCGCTGTGAGACCAAAAAAGAGCTTATGTAACGAGGAAGACGCCGATATGCTCGCAAGCAAATTGAATCTAAAATTTGCCAGATCTGGAATCAATCTCGAAATTCTCGAGGCCACCAATACATCAGTGATGAAACAGAGGTCGTAAGCACGACCGGAAAAGCGGGACATTATAAAACAAACCTGAACACGACTTCCGACTCGCTCATGTTGAATTCCGGCGTCGGGTAGCCACGAACCTGAACGGAAAATTAAATTGTATTGTAATATAATTACTATACCTTCCAGCACGAGAGCGGCGTCTTGGCCTTAGCGGTCAAGTTGATGAGGGGCTTGTCCTTGGGGATGCAGTTACGGAGGATGGCAGAGATGAGCTGACAGGGAGAATGGGATAGACCTTCTCTCCCTCTCCATTCAAACCTGCTTGCCTGACCACAGTCTCTGTGGCTTGATCATGCAGGGTGGGGGCATGTCAAGGCGCTGGTCCGTCTCCGCGAAAGCGGCCAGCAGGAGGTGCATGAAGTCTTCCTACAGCGTTGTGCATTTAGCGGTATAATTTCGATCCGTCAGATGTGAAATCAGATGATACCTTGCCGAGGAATCGGCCGCGAAGAGTCAGCAGCACTCCAGAAACGACGTGGTCCTGAAATATAGCCATACTTTATCACGACCGGGACACTGAAAATATGTTTCACCTCCCTGCGAATAATATTAGTACGAGGCATGAAGTAAGTTTCAGAGTCGGTTTTACTGCGATGGGGAAACGCGTCTCCAGGACCATAATAAATTGATGTCGGACGCCTAATCGTTGATAGAATGCAAGCGAACCGCAGTAAATTCGGATTTATAAAAATTACCGAGGCTTCATCAAATGAGAACCTGAATCAATCCCAGAAGAGGAGTGGCATCCTTCGGAACGAGGAAGTTACTGCCGACGTTGGCTGCAATTATAAAAGTGGCATTAAAAATATAAAGATAATAAATAACAAATACACAGAATTGGAAATTATTTATTTATGGGATAGCCCACCAATTTCGGCGACTTCGGTCTGTGCAATCAGCGTTTGCACAAGGTGACCGTTCATTTCATCTCCGTCGAAGTCGGCGTTGTAGGCCTACAATCTGTTTTGGTACACTCGGTCGGAATGGTGGTAAAATTCAATCAATGGACATGAAATTGCATCGATAAAATTCATCAACTCACTTTGCACGGAGCGTAGTTCATCCGTAGAGCGCGTTGGCCCGTCAGGATACGTGCGCTAAAAATAGGCATATTTTTCGCAAAAATCTCTGAATCGAATCAATAAATAAATGTAATTTTTAAAAAAGAACCCCTACCGGTGGCCCATGATGGAGGGCTTGTGGAGGGAAGGCTGACGGTTCATTATCATCATGTCGCCCTTTTTTAGATGGCGTAGTACCTAAAGGGAGGGGTATTTAGTTCGTCCGGTTTAGGGGCACCTTCAGGGGCAGCCCGAGTTGTTCCTGACTGGGAAGTTGGAGTCGTCGAGCGAGGTGCTTCTTGTCCTGAATCAAGCAGTGTGAAATAGGAAAAATAAATAAATTCCACCATTTTATAATCAAAAGTTTCAATGGTCCTGCACCGCGACTCACCGCTTCGCTCTTGTAAGTGAGGGAGAACTTGGTGTTGTTCTTGATCATGGCCGATGCTCCGGGGAATGTTCCGTCTCCATTCGTCACTCGTCGCTTCAGATCCTTGATGTTCCATTGATTCACGGGTTCAGAGAAGGTCAGCTTCTTGGCGAAGATCTGAATAGATCGATAAATCGATAGAGACATGTATCTTCTATGGGAACCTCAGGGATGCCAATCTCGTCAATGTCAAGGTACGGATCGGGAGTGATGACGGAACTGAAAGTAAGTGTTTTAATGGCATTTAAAAATTGTATTCCGACTTTAAAAAAATTACATGGCCCAGCGATCACGTCAAAACGCAGTCAATAACATTCCGCGCGAAAATCATACCGACACGCAAAGTTGACTCGCTTTCCCATCATGTTCATGCGGAAAAGGCCCTGTTTCTTCTCCAAGATTTGCTTGATTCCGGGAATATGCGCTGGATCAGCCTAAAGAGCAGAATGGTCATCTTATCGGCTCTGATATCCACGAACCTTGTTGAGTTCCTCGTCGAAAATGGCATTCATCCTCAGCTGCAGATGGAGATATGCATTGTGCATCCGGGCCGACATCGTCTTGCCTTAATTGTATTTTTGTTATTATTACATTCATTAAAGAACAGTCTAGTGGAAAATAGAAGAATAAAAAAACAAAAAAAAAGAAGTTCTAGAGACCCTGACAAGGAATCACGTATATGGCAACTGACCCTGCACTCGGGTCTGGATGAGCTCGAGCAGGGAGGGATCCTTGCGTCCTTTCATCACCATCGATATAGCCTGTTGTAAAAAATAGTAATTAACTGAACAATATAATCAGAAGCGAGCAATAAAATCAGAAGCTCGAAAATGTAAAAAAAGGAATACCCTGATAGTTTCCGTCGATTCGAGCACTTTGCGGAGGTTGACAGTCTGCGGATTCTCCATCCTCTCTCCCTTCATCATTCGGATGGGGCGGAACTTGACGGGGGGCACGAGGACGTGCTCACAGAAGAGGCCATCCAGAGGACATACTCCATTGGCCTGCAAGGGGGGTGATCGTAGAGAAATAATACTCGTCTCTTCTATTCGCGAAAAAAATAAGGACATAAATATTTTTTAGATCTTTATAAAATATGACCTCCTGGACGTTGAGCATAGGGAATATCTTTTCGAGCAGTGGCCCTTCGGTCTTCCACAGCATGCGGAAGTGCTCGCGAACCTGTAACGTCGGTCAATGGATCATAGAAATAATATCGATTCGGACCTCGGCTCCTCTCCAGCTGAGCTTCTGGCACGTTCCATTCTTCACTGAACGAAGCTGATCATCGATGGAATGTTCCACGATCGCCGCCGCGAGCTCCTGGCGCTCATCCTCGAGGATCGCTTCTGGAAGTGAATAAATACCATCCATCCAACAAAATGGAGTCTAGTGATAGGGGATTCCGGCAAATTAATTCCTTCTGGAAGGTTTTTGCGGGCAACATCACAGATGATCATGTTTCAAAATATACAGCATCTGGATTGCCTTACTTTTATCGTCGCTGCTCTTGGACATGTCGACGTCCTCTTCATCATCGTCCTGTTCGAATCCCGTGAACGATATGGGGCCGTTTTTCTTCAATTAATTTATTGTTTAAAAGTTTGATTTCTGATATCGGATAAGCAATGTTTGCAAAGATTGTTGATTGTGAGCCAATGCTCCCCTACAATTTAATGTGCTTATTGAGCACAGATACCTTGTCGATGAATGTTTCCTTCTTAGAAGACGTGAAGTCGAGAAGCAGTGATCTGACGAAGTTAAAGCATTCAACGCAACAGGAGGGCAATTCAAACCTAGCTCCATCGTTTCGCAGCGTTCCATTGTGGCCCTTGCACATGGGACATTTTGTCTTACGGCGGTACTGCAAGCGTTAATCATTGGAAGTTTGGAAAAAACGCACACACATCACGTAGCCCGGATGCCCGTGCTCAAGTTTCTAACCATTTATACATTGGCGCTTGTTGAATTGTAAGGAATTGAACATTTTCGCACCAATTGTAGTTTAAATTTTCAAATTTAATATATTATTTCAAAAATATTGGTTTATACTTACAAGGCATGTTCGGAGGTACTCCTTGACGATCCTCTTCTTGAGATCCACAGCATTCTTGGTTGGGAGAGCGAACGTTTTGGATACGACGCGGCCTTTCTCGTTGGCCTTCAAATGATTATTTATCCTACTTCCCAGTTCAGTTTTAAAATGCGCGAACACGTGAAGCGAGGGACCTTGTGATCTGGCGGTGATTTTTCAAATATTGGCGAGCGTTTTACATGCCTTTTCCACCGTTATGGCGGTCCGTTGTATACTATGGGAGATACTTAAAGGTTTCCCTAGTTTACACACAGTGCCCGTTGATACTCATTGTCAGGAATGAAAAGGGAACGTACAATGTCGAGGATGAGCTTGTCCACTTCGGCCATCATCGCAAGCTCCTCGGACTGATGGACAGGCACTGAAATACGATTATTTTACGGGACTGCAAACAATCAAAATATGTTCTTTACCTCCCACGTGGGCTTCGAGCATGACCGTCAAGTGCGATTGAATTTCGTCTGCGAGCAAGGGAACGCCGAGTTCGAAGCATCTGGGAATAGACGAAGTTGAGGCAAGGATCAACCATCGCGTCTTTTGATTTTCCGCAAATTTGATTGCCATGCAAAGGTTACGAACAGAGAAAAACTATAGTACATTCAAATGGAATGTCCGAAATCGCATTAGTTTTGGCGTCTAGTTGATGAGTCGAAATTTCGTTGCTCGCACAAGCCAATATTAGTTGTTTCCACACTAATTGCCAACCTCAGCTGAGCGAGGAGGACCTTGGTGGCCAAATTGTCCGTCTGGCACGTGAATCGGTGGCAGTGAACGCATGATCCTTTCATGAGCTGCAAGAAAATTACATCAGCACTCACGACACCGACATCCTCGCATTTATATTTAATTACAACCCCTTCTTTCAAAATATGTGCACATACATTGAATGT
This sequence comes from Levipalatum texanum, assembly GCA_014805385.1. Classification (NCBI taxonomy): domain Eukaryota; kingdom Metazoa; phylum Nematoda; class Chromadorea; order Rhabditida; family Diplogasteridae; genus Levipalatum; species Levipalatum texanum. Next base: position 22,996 of record JACMIG010000232.1, read on the forward strand.
GAGCTGGAAGAGCAGTGGATTGAAGACGGGAACATCCAGGCGGATGTGGCCAAAGTGCCCTGCAAAAATGATATGGCATGGTAAACAAGGTCCTCGGTATTTAACGTAAAATATTCATTGTAATGATATACAGTGATGATGAAACCATGATGAAACCAGTGCGCACTAGTTCTTTTTTCATCATCATCCATCGATGTAAAGTGGAGTAACGACGGAATCTTGCGCGCAATACAATGCATAAACAAAAACCGTATTAATATAATTAGTTTTATGCTTACAATCAAAATTAGATTCCAGCTCACAATCAAAATTAATCTACTACTATATAAAAGGCGATGTTTGTCTGTCCCTGTGTAACGAAACCCATCGGCAGGCGTTCCCCGCCGCCGAAAGCGGCGGGAAACGTCTGGTAAATAAATAATCAAACCTGGACATGTTGTGTCGAACTGATCGCATGTCTCGCAGCGGTCGTTATCGTCTGAAGGACCAAGTAGAGGATCGTAGAGTCCGCCACGGATGGGGTGTCCGATCTGAAAGAGAAAGTGTACACGTTTATAGACGCAATCGGGTCACTTATATATAAGCAGCTATTTCTTTAAACAGAAGAAACAAACCTCGTCGAACGTCTTGGTCTGTGTGACTTTCAGAACCGATAGTTTCTCCATTTCGTGGGGATAGTAATTCCGCAACTGCATTCGTTCGAACTGCAATGTGTTAAGTCAGTATGATATTTTTTAGAATTTAATTCTTGAGTATAACCTGCATGAAAGGCTCAGTGCCTGTTTTTATCAGGCTGAAGCCGTCCATGATCCAGACGCCTGAGCGGAAAGCTCGATCGCTCTAGCACTGAAAACGACGGGTTGAATTAGCCCGGGATTACACAACTTTTAGTAGCTTCCTTAAAATACTTCAAACGAATTATCGAACTAAATCAAATATAATAAAGCTAAAAAAAATCCGTTCATACAACTTACAGAATCACGCTGGTCATAAAATGAACATACTTTGACCGATAAAATGTCCTGCCACGAAATACATCAATAGTAGGTTTGATGGAAGCGGGAAATGACTCATCGCGCGCTCTATTTTCGTTTCGCAATTTCCCTGATCGCTTTCAGTCTTTGTATGTGCACAGCTTTTCGGGAAAGTATGATGTTTATCCTCTGTAATTGGCGGTTAATGATTTCCAGAAGATCGTCGCTTGTTATGCTCCGAAGAAGTTGTTTATTGATCTATTTTTTTCCAGGAAGTCTTCGTCATGCGTGAAATCGTCCACGTTCAGGCCGGACAGTGCGGCAACCAGATCGGTAGCAAGGTTTGTTTCCCTCGCTTTTAAAACGCCATTGTGGTTCCTCCGGAATCCTTTCGTCAGGAATTGTCGCATTACTATTCTCTGCATTAGCTTGCCAATTTCAGTTCTGGGAAGTCATCAGCGACGAACATGGAATCGGACCCGATGGAACCTATGTCGGCGACTCGGATCTTCAGCTGGAGCGCATCAACGTTTACTACAACGAGGCCAACGGTGATTGATTATTTTTAAGATCATTGCTAATACTGCCATCTTTAAGCCGGCAAATATGTTCCCCGCGCTGTCCTTGTCGACCTCGAGCCGGGAACGATGGACTCCGTTCGCAGCGGACCTTTCGGTGCACTCTTCCGCCCGGATAACTTCGTGTTCGGCCAGTCGGGAGCCGGCAACAACTGGGCCAAGGGCCACTACACCGAGGGAGCTGAGCTCGTCGACCAAGTCCTCGACGTTGTGCGCAAGGAGGCGGAGGGCTGCGATTGCCTCCAGGTGCTGTTTTTTTAAAAATTGAAATCATTGTAATGGGTTGCTTTGCAGGGCTTCCAGCTGACGCACTCGCTTGGAGGAGGAACAGGATCTGGAATGGGCACCCTCCTGATCGCCAAGATTCGTGAGGAGTACCCCGACCGCATCATGTCGTCGTATTCCGTCGTCCCATCCCCCAAGGTATACATATTTTTTCTGGGCGAAAAATCGATCTTGTTCAGGTGTCCGACACCGTTGTCGAGCCGTACAACGCCACCCTCTCCGTACACCAGCTTGTCGAGAACACCGATGAGACCTTCTGCATCGACAACGAGGCCCTCTACGACATCTGCTTCCGTACCCTCAAGCTGACCAACCCGACCTACGGAGACCTCAACCACCTCGGTTGGTTTTTTGAGATTTAGATATTCGATGTAGTCGATAAAACCTACACTTTTCTCTGCAGTCTCGATGACCATGTCGGGAGTCACGACCTGCCTCCGTTTCCCCGGACAGCTGAACGCCGATCTTCGCAAGCTCGCTGTCAACATGGTCCCCTTCCCGCGCCTTCATTTCTTCATGCCTGGCTTCGCTCCTCTCGCCGCGAAGGGAGCTCAGGCCTACCAGGCTCTCACCGTTGCCGAACTCACTCAGCAGGTTTGTAGATTTTCAACAAATACTCTGCCTGCCACTACATGGCCCTCAATCGCTAGCATGGCGCTTGTGGGTATTTAACATCGTGGCTAGATAAATCGGACGTTTCCGCAGTAAGGCTCCATTTGGAATGCTTGTTTCTGAATTGTCCAACATCTACCACTAATTAGTTTTCATTTGCGAATTTTTAGATGTTCGACTCCAAGAACATGATGGCCGCTTGCGACCCTCGCCACGGACGTTACCTCACGGTTGCTGCCATGTTCCGTGGACGTATGAGCATGCGCGAGGTAATTGATTTCTGTATACTTGTTTATACTCTTTTTCCAGGTCGACGACCAGATGATGTCGGTGCAGTCCAAGAACAGCTCTTACTTCGTGGACTGGATCCCGAACAATGTGAAGACGGCTGTGTGCGACATCCCTCCGCGTGGACTCAAGATGTCTGCGACCTTCGTTGGAAACTCGACCGCCATCCAGGAGCTCTTCAAGCGCATCTCGGAGCAGTTCACCGGTTAGTTTTTTTGTCTTCTCAGCAGCACTTCGGTTTCAATTATGGACAGGAACTCGTAGAGAAGTACTTTACTTCGGTCGGCTCTAAAATTCAAAAACTTTTTTTCAGCCATGTTCCGCCGCAAGGCCTTCCTTCACTGGTACACTGGAGAAGGAATGGACGAGATGGAGTTCACGGAGGCCGAGAGCAACATGAACGACCTCATCTCCGAGTACCAGCAGTACCAGGAGGCCACTGCCGAGGACGAAGGAGACTTCGACGGCGAGGAGAGGACGGAGAACCTCGAATAAGACTTATATAGTCTCATGTACTGTCCCCCGTTCGTATCCGTCATAATGCATCATTTTTTCTCTCGGCGGGTATAATTTAATGATAAATTATTGTTTTATAAATTCACGCAACAAATCAAGTTCTGAGGACAGATACTTTTGAAAGGAATTCGGTGCGAAATGTTATCGACTGGGATTGGCCTTGCTACTTGTACGTTTCTCGTTAAATGCACTTTCCGCCCTTCGATCGACGAAAGGCGGATTCGGAGTTGCCTGCTCGCGTAGTTCTGCTCTTACAGTTAGCTTACTTTTGACAACCAGGCTGTTGCCCAGCTGTTCGCAAGCATTATCTCGTCACGCCATCTGGATCCTGTGAGCCCGAGGCACAGGTTTAAAAGGAAAATACTTCGTCCGATCGATACAGCCGCCATCGTTTTTTCCTTGTCGTCACCCTCCTCCCGTCCACTTACGCGCCTCATTTGTAGGCCTTTAGCCATGCAGCTCCTGGCGGCCGTTGCAAGCAAAAAGATGCTTGTTGAAAAGCCCAGGTAATCAATTAATCTATGCCATTCTCCGATTGCGAACACTAATGGAAATGAGAATGTGACACTGTAGAGTGGCATCGATAATATAAATCCCATGAAACAGGACGAGTTGTATAGTAAGACCACCAGCTAATGAGGCTGGTATCCAAATCAGGATTCACATCGACGAAAAAGTGCACTTATTACAGTGATGACGGGATGACTCGTCCGCGTGCGACAACTGCTTCTTCGTCGAACGCGTCTTCCCCCCACGGATGCGACGATCGACTAGAAGACTGTTCAGGTAGAGCTTATACAGGAATCGTCGAAAAATTCGGATAGAGTCTTATTCCAACAGAAAGTTTAGGAAGAACCAAGTAGAATACAGTGCATAAAAGCCGAGGAATCTGGGCAAATTAATCGCGGGGATCTTGACATCTCCACAACCAGCAGAATCCATAAACTAGAGGAAGAAATTATTGCCTGCTTTTATACCTTCCTCATGCGAAGTCTTCATTGGACAACTTGTATGTGCCCTCGCGATTGCTAAAGATACCGATCGTTAAGCCGATGCAGAGTCGCGATTTCAGACCTTTCCAAATTCAGTAGTAGGGGGGGGGGGAGAAAGCTGCCGGGCTGTTCGGTTGAATCGCCGCTGGAGATTCGCCCTTTGCAGTTCTGTGATCTACTGCCTCCAAAGATAGATCGCACTGAATGCTCATTCGAGCCTCATCCTCTCATTCGCCCCTTTGTTTATTTTCACTCCTTTATAGTCTTTTAAACAAGTCCAAATATCATCTTGCCGTATTTCCATCATTAGTGCACACACTGCTCGAAGTACCCTGATATCTATCGATATAGTTGCCTATCAATCGATAGTACCTTTTCAGGGGGGAATTCTCCCTCCTGGCAATGGCGCGACTCGCGAAGAAGGTGAAGGCTCCTCCCTCCAACGCCGCTGTCGTCCTCCCCAAAGGTGGTTATTCTCCTGGATAATGTAATGGATGATCCGCCAACGATTTGAGGATTACTGTATAGTTCATGGATAATCTTCTGTATTTTTCCTTGAGATTGTTTCTGCAATTTTCCCTTCCTTGTAGTGCCCAACCCGAAGGCCTCCACCCCCGAGAATAAGTCGTCCGCGAGGAACCGCGACGCCCACTTCAAGTTCGAGCAGAGCTACCCCGCCGAGGTAATTGCTTGCTATCGATAATTGATTTATTCCATTTCTTCCGGTGATCTGGTCGATGGAAGCCGAAAAGAACGCGGCTGGCAAGGAAATCGCCCGGACGAAGTGCACCCTCAAAATGGTTGGTGATCTATGATCTTTGATCTCTCATTCTCACGATGATCTTTGATCTCTCATTCTTTTAGGGCTCCTTCGAAATTTCGACGTGGTGCGAGGGATGCATGGTGCGGTGGAGAGACGAGACGCCCATTGCCGTTGATGGTGAATGCGATCTTTGTGCGACATATTTATGTAGAATGTTCTTTTATTTCTAATCCTTGTAGCTTGATGCTTGATCTATGCTGTCTCTCTAGTTCGATCGTTTGATCCCTCAGGTGCCCCTCCGTGCATTCCCTTCTGCGATCTGTGCATGGAGAGGTGGCAGTCGCTCTCTAAAGATCTGCGCATCAAGTTGCCCGTATACCCGGACATTCCGGCCTGGTGGGTTCACGGGGTTACTGTAATTCCTCATTGTGTTACCATTGTCGAGAACCAACTCTGCCTAATATTCCCGTTGCTCTGACTCTTTGGGAATTTGAAGCCGACAATTATTCATTCTACTAATTCCAGCCGTCTCCCTACTATCGACGTGAAAACGACCAAACTTGACGGTGTCCCCAAGCACACGCTATACAACACGGGCCGCTGCCGCATTGCTTTCCGGGTAAATCGGCCTCCCCTATATTCCCGTTGCTCAAAGCTACCATATTCTCAGGTGACGTCGTACCAGTGGACGCTCTTCGGAATGGAAGTGCACTCTGGAATCGTGGAGATCGGCGGTGAGGTCGACCTCGTCATCACTCGCAAGGAACCCGACGCTCCCGTCAAGGCCGCGGTCTTCGTCCTCTACATGGAAATTCCTCCCGGCACTGTCAACGTCTACGCCCTGTGGCACGCTGAGGTAAACCGTATTATCGGGGTATACATATTATGCGATGTCCCTTCAATGTATTTAGAATGGAGTAAATATTAAAGCGGTATCCCTTGCAGAACGCGTCGTTTCTCCAGGTCTCCGCCCAGCTCGAGGCCGTTTGAGGTTTCTTCGATGAAGTATCTCGCCTCTCCTATCCGCACTCCATTCTTTCATGCACTTGACGCCATAATTTGTAATATTGCACCGTTTTATTCACCTTGCATAAAGATGATGTATGATTAACCCACTTCTGCTAACCAAAGTAGATTACATAACCGAATTTTCAAAGCTGATTGAAAAGTATACAATAAATTAATACTATGAAACATACTCGGGAATGTCAAAACCTATCGACAGCTTTGAAGCTGGCTGTTAGATTTCTTTACGTGGTTATTATCTACAGAAAAATGCGTTGCAATTAATGCGCTCACAGTCAGTAACATTGGTCTAGTCAAATGAATCGATACGTGCCTAAGACTACCGTATCCCTAGAATACGTACTCGGACGGCAGCTCGATTTCGTAAATGTTCTTCGGACGTCCGCCGCCCGGTCGCCCGAGCTCGCTCATCTTCACAGCTTCGTCGTTGCGCGCAAGAAGTCGGGAGACGGCCCTGGCAATAAATATATAAAATTAAATTATAATAAATTTATCAATCAACGAAGAACCCCCCACTTGATAATGTCGCCCTCCTCGTTGTGCCGGCAAATTTCGTCGGAGATCTCCTCGAAAGTGCGCGTCCGCAATTGCTCCACGACGGATGTCGTCATTTCCTGGCAATTTTGAACGCTTTAATTTTTTTTATCGTTTGCTCTAAAATATTTTCCCCTGAAAATATATACTTTGGAAACAGGGATGCGAGTTTGAAGTAGAGGAAAGTACTCACGAGTTCCTTCCTGCTCTCCTCGGCTGGGTCGGGCGGCGTGTTCACCATGGTACGAAGGGCGTGCACGGAGACGGGAAGGAATGAGCCGGGCTCTGAAATAAGATTCAAATATTATCCGTGTCCCAAACAATATTGCATAAGATCCGCGTTCTCTCCAACTTCTCAATAGCCAAATGTTCTGCTTTCTATCATGCAACTTGCGTTTTTTTTCGCGCTCTGCACCGCATAAAACGCGTTCCATTTTTGCAATTAATACGACGAATTATCACAAGAAATATTTCACATTGTTGGACAAGTAAAAAAGGACATACTCGCTGGTGCGAGGGTGAAGATCGTGTTACGCCGTCCTGTGCCGTGAGCAGGCGAATCCGGCGGGCTCCAGTCGAACGAAAGGTCCAGCGAGTCAGCATCAGCGCCTAAATAAATCAATCAGTCGATTCATCAATCAATAAATCAATACCTGATTGATCCAGCCGCAGGGGTTCGGCGCCTTCGATGACGATTGCCGAACCCTTTCTCTGGGACGTCGTCGTCGACGCGCCATCGGGAGATGTGATCGAGGTTGTGGCAGCCGCTTGAGAGAAGAAAGGCAGAGTGCCTGTAGCGGGAAATCAGAAGGTAGCGTATAGAGCGCGCGCGTTCCCGTTTTGTGAATTCGAATGAATCTAAGGATGATTGAAATCGATTCATCCTGAGTTCTCTCAAAAATGCAGCGATATCACAACAGAACTTATTGGAAAATACTGGTTTTCAACGAAGATGGGTCAAAATGTAAAATATTATTTAGTATACCTTTAGAAGCGGTAGTCGGGAAGGCGTTATAGGTGAAAGGTGGCACAAGGCGCGTGACGTCCTTGCCGGCAGCCTAAATGGGGTGATTATACAAGTGAAATTGCGTTTCGTTGTGGTCAGATATGTTTTAATTTCGATCTTCGCACCTTGAGGCAGTCCGAGATGACGTCGCCGTCGAACAGCAAACCTCCCGCCAACTCAATGTCACCCAGCTCGACACGCGCCGTGGCGCTCTGAAATAAATAGTCCCTCTCCTAATTAATTTCTGAACTCTGCCATCGTTTTGACTAATTTTATGTGAAGATAAAGTCAGTATTTCTTTAGTCCTTCAATTCTAAAATATGTAAAGCTAACCTCCTCGTCCTTTTCCCTCTCGGGCGATTCGCCTTCGTCACTGCGCCTCCGTGATCTTTCCTCGACGTCCGCCAGCAGATTGAGGGAGGAGGGGCCTCGCTGCGCCCTCGCTGCCACCACCTAAAATAGCAAAATAAAAAATGTAATGAGTATAATGATTCCAGGAACAATATAACGAATAAAATATTGCTAACCGATCGTATGTGCTGGATGAGCGTAGGTTGTGCGAGGAGCTGCGACGACAGATTCAAGTACCGCGCGATCAGGTTGTGCACCCACGCGCGCTTCTGAAAATATAAATATTAAAAAATGAATGTAATTAAATCTATTATTCAAGCCATTCCCCAAAGATACAAGTACCAACCTCTTCGCTAATCGTCGCCTCTGGATCCAATGCGTTCTCCTGCAGTGCAAGCGACAACCGAACGAGTTCCACGAGGACCTCAAAAGAAATATTATTGACTTTTTGGAACAAAAATCAATAAATAGAACTCAATAAATCACCTCGTCGTATCCGACTTCCACACACATGAGGCTCATTATGCACTGGACTGCGTCCAGGGCCTCCGTCACCTCCTTCTCCGTTCCGTCGGCCAAGACGACCGAGCTGCAAGTGCGCATAGAGAAACGTAAAACCGACAAATACTATGGCTCCAGATTGCTCTCGCTATAGCAAACGTCGTCCTATGGAATTTGTTGTCGACTACCTAATTGACGACGTTTACTACACCACAAGCAAGTAATATACGCCGTTGTGATTAACGTACAGATCACCGCATTTTCTTGTAAGACGACGTTTGCTACACCATATGTATTCCTCCCTTACTGATAGAGCATGGTGGTGATCTGTCCGACGTGCTTCCTCATGAACATCTGATCGGCACGGGAGCATTTCTCCACGCTCAGCTGCAGTTCATCGACGTTGAGGACGTAGCCGAGATGCGCGAGCGACGAGAGATTGTCGTGTCTGAAGGAGGTGAAATAAAAAAAACAAATAATGGTCCCGTCTCATTTCATTAATCGTCGGTAAGTGCCAAAAGAATCATCATGAAAGATTACGATCGCGTAGTGCAATTCGACAAAGGCAACCAGAATCAGGTTGAACGAGTTTATAGCTCCCACTAACCTGTCCAACAGCGTATGGAAGATGTAGAGCGTCGTCAGGCGAACCTGAGCATCGGAAACGAGAGCCAGCCTGAAAGGTTAGAATTACGGTGAAGGATTCGTTAATTTAAAAAAAAGTCAAAATTATAAATGATGGAAAACTCATTTGACGAGCGTATTGAGGAACGAGTCAGTGAACACCGTCGCGAGATACGCCGTGCGGTACTTCGTCGCTACCTAAATGCGGAGGATTAGAAGTGTTGATACAATAAATCAGTTCGTCTTCATATGAAAACTTCATTTTAATGCCAGTCAATCAATATTTAGTTAGTGATTAGCATGCATGCAGATAGAGAGAAAAAATTTCCATCGTTTAGACGGCCGTCTTCAGTTCCCCATTCGTCCTTTCTCTTCGGTCGCCTTTGCCTCTCCTCGTCTCGAGGCTTCACCGCCCTTCTCTCCCTCCATTCTCAGCCCTGGCCTAAAGGGGAGGCCCAGGTACCTCGAAGCTCCCGTACCGTAACCCTCCCCTTATATCTTTAGGGCGCCCACGCTCTCTACATCGTTTCTTCGTTATCGTCTGCAGATTTTCTTTTATAGGTGAGGATAATACTTTACTGAATTGTGTAAGGACGGTGGCCTCTTCAGTTGAATCATGCCCAGCTCCAATCTCGCGTCCAACTTCGTCCCGCAACTACTGCGGCACGTTTTGGTAGACTACCGTAATCCTCCGGCGGTTCTACCGTATTCCTCTTGAAGTACCTGACACTGCTCGTGCTTCCTGCTTTCGTTCTTATGGCTGCGTGCAAGAAGCGTGCTGGGAATGGGAAGAAAGGACGTAAAGTCGATACGAGCGCCGGAAAAGTGCGGAATTCCGAATCTTCGAGCAGGCAAACATTCAACGATCGATACAGTGCCGCAATCATCGAACATCGATACTGCACCCTTGATCTACTTTACAATATCATTGAGATGGCATACGGCATACTGAATTGGGCACAGATACTCTATTCTAATTGTCAGGCAATACACTGCAACCATGCGTAGGAACACAGGAGGCTTTGGCAGGGATACAGTACCCCTGGTGATCAATGTCCATTTGCCAGGCGTCCGCTTCCAAGTCAAATCGTCCGGTAGCAACGGCCAAGCCTCCGACGGCCGCCAAGGGAGCCTCCGTGTGTGAGGACGTCACCAAGTCCGTCACTGCCGATTCCAACCTCCTGTCGACCCTCCAGTCGTCCGTGTTGCTGTCGGTAAGAGAGCTCAGTTTTCTTTCTATTATCTCATGCCTGTTTGATTTTGTATTGTACATTGTAAGAGAAAGGCAGAAGCAAATAGTGTAGAAAAGGCCGTATTTGGTTTTTTTAGCGCTGCGTGAGTTAACCTATTTTTTCCGGCGGAAATAATACAATTAAATTGTTCTCCTTTCCAGAAAGCGTCGACCATACGAGGAGCGAACGTGTCGAACAAGGATCCGTCGATGGAGGGCGACGATAAGACCAACTTGGAGCTCAGCCAATGCATCGCTGCGGCGGCAGAAGGAGATGGCGGCACTCAAGATGGGCATGGTAGACAAGGACGTCGAAGGGAAGCCCCCGCCCGAGGAGAAGTCGCCGGCCCAAGAGAAGTCCGCCACCAAGGAAAAGTCTCCGGCCAAGGAAAAGTCCCCGGACAAAGACAAGTCCCCAGCCGAAGGCAAGTCTCCAGTGGAAAGGTCCTCAATCAGCGAAGTCAAGAAGGAGAGTCGAGAGGGCGTCGAGAACACGGATTCGTCCCAGCGATCGATAACGCAGAGGCTTGACCCAGCCCATGTTTCGTGATAAAACAATGCTTGATTACTCTCCGATCGTACTGCATCTCATTCGAACTTTCTACGGACAATCGTTGAAGTTTGTGCTAAAGGAACATTCCGCGTATTTTCTTCCGTTACTCTGGAACAGATCTAACACTAACGAACACGCAGCCATACCCGTTGTTTCAAGCTCCACGAAGCTTGGTCAAAATATCGATTGCGTGGTTTTGATCGATCGAATTCTCCACTCCCCCCCTCCCCCCCCTGCCTCACCTTGAGTAGTGTCTTGACGAGTACGTGCTGGAGGAAGGCATCGCTGCCAGCGGACGAAGAAGAGACGAGAGACGGAGGCGATGCTGACATCGGGGTGCCTACAACTGGGGATTTAAAATAATAATTGTACGAAAACAATTAGTTTTTCAAACATTTTGAAAGTCCCACCTGTCGACGAGAGGTTCGGAATATTCCCCACGGTAAACATCATCATTTCTACCTGAAAACGTTAACAAATTACCAGTTATCGTTACGAACATACCTTTTGATAGTCGGGAAGCGCATTGGCAAAATCGCCCATAGCGTTGATCAGGGTTTCCTGGATAAAGTAAAAATAAATATTGAACGATATTACTTACTCAGCAAAATATCAATCGATAATACCTGATAAATATAAATCGCTAATACCTGATAGGTAGTCTCAAGATCCGGAGCGGGACATCGCTTGCTCAGCTGGAATTCGACGCTCGTCCGCAGGTGCTTCAGCAACGAGTTGAAGATGGAGAGGAGCAGGGGGCCTACAGAATAATTCCTTGTTTCTACTTCGTTCTAATAAATACACCTGGAAAAATATTGTAAAAGTACTTTGAAAGTCTTTACTTTCTAACCGTTTTGTCCCTTATTATTGTGCACAGATATGGAATAGATAATTCGAGGATTAAAAAATTATTTTTATTTTACAAAATACATTGCTCTCGAAAACTAACCGATGCTCGTCCCAGCGATGGAGACTATCGAAGAGAGCACGGAAGCAATGCCAATCCGAACGCGCGCATCCGACGACGACATCGTGTCCAGATGGTTGATGAGCTCCTGCAACCAATTGTTGGTTAAAAAATGAAAATATATCGATACATCAATAAATCAATCCAGAAGTGACAAACCTGTATGACAAAGTACGTGTTCTGCGTCTGGATCGAGTACAAGATGACTCTGAAAATTTCAGCTTCGCAACTTTGGTTCTACAGTACTCTCAGAACGACGACATACAAACTCATTTTTCCTTGTTCATGAATACCTGAATAAATGGATGGCAAATGTGGCGGGAGGCTGCCACTTTCCGTGCAGATCGATGTGCTTGAGGACGGGCTCGATGACCGCGCGAAGGGATCCAAATGTTGCCTGAAGTTTTGAACATGTATTTTTTACAAACTCAAAAATCGTGAATAGGCAAAGTATCTTCTATCTGAGCAAAGTAATTATATGTGCTCGTAAAAATGAGAAAACATGGATTTCACACCTTTCCCATGAGCTCGCGGAGGCATTGATCTGACAACGTCCGGGGGTCGTTTCTCTCGCGGGCGTCTTCGTCGTCACCTACCTGAAATTTGAAAATGGATATTCCCGCCAAAACCAAAAATGGATAACTCACGGTGGAAAAGACGTTGCGTGCCGAGAGCCGCGACCGATTGAGATCCGGAACGTCATCGTCCTTCTTGACGTCATCTGAGATACGGAGGTTGTATTCCACAACATATGGAATTGTGGTTTGTTCTCGCCTTTTTGCCCCCGCTGCGTTCGTCAATGAATAAATAGGTACCTTGGGCGAACAAAGGCTACCCCTCGTTCTCTTCCAAAGACAAAAGCGCTGTTTCACTCGGCCTCCTTTTTTACTCCGCGCCCCCATACTCCAAATACCATTAAACACTTTATTTGACCAACTCCGGAGCCCGTAATCTAGTAATTTTATTTAGAAACTAAGTTCTAAAACTACAGTAACCTTCGTCATCCTGCAGATTGTAGAGGACGGAGGGGACTATCTTGTCCATGTGCTGGCGCTCCCAAATGTTGGGATGGAGGCCGTCGGTCACGGACTTCCAAACCACTCCTGAATAAATAAGAATTTTCAATTTATTTTCTGAATCTTATAATTTATGTTCCTAAAATCAGATATAAAATTGATTGAACCTAAATGGCGCAGTGGCGGCTTCGCCGCCACTGCGCGTAATAATGATATTCAAA
>JACMIG010000233.1:21021-33916 GCA_014805385.1 Levipalatum texanum
AGGTAGTTCGCGCGTCGCCTCCGCATCACTAAAATACCGGACAATAACCAGAAGAGCTCAAGTTACAAAATATTCCGGGGAGAATAAATTTCTGGGACATTTTTTTGGATCAGCGCAACTTCTTTTCTCCTAATGAACGAAAGCCCGGTGAACTGATCTGTCAGAGCCAACACTACTTCCACCCCATCCCCCTCTCCTCACCTCCTTAACCGTCGGGTACAATTCCAGCCCGAGTTGCCCCTTCGTCGCCATCTCCTGCATTCCCTCCACAGCCGCCATCCTCACCTGGAAATAGAGTCATTTTTGGATATAAAATAACGCTCCTCGAAACCACGTGGTTCGCCGCGGATGGTATCCGATTTTGAATTTGAATTGGAGATGGTGCCAATCTTGCTCTCCTGTTTTAGAAACTAAAAATTCCGTCGGCATAGCCAAAGATAACGAAAACATAAGAACCACGTGAATCATCGCCTAGAACATTCTAATAAAATCAAAATGTTTGCGACAAATCGATATCAACATAATCGTCTCACCCTCCCATCTCTGTCCTTCGTTCCGCTGGCGAGCATTTTCTGCAGCCACCGCGTCGATTCCTCGGCTCCCGGAGCACCGCCTGCAAACAGGAAGAGCACTACTGCATTTACATTGCCAGATTCCGAATGGAATCCGGTTACCTATCGATGATCTCTAAAATTCATGCAGCACGGCGTCAATCTCACGGGTTTTCGTGAAAGCCATTCAAAGCTGCCTAGTATTATCAAGCTCTTGCTAGTGCATTTATCCCACCGTCCCTCCCTCCCTTACTGTGCATGCATCGTGCGACGTGGAATCGGAGTGCGGCGACTCTCCGCTGGGCGTCGTCGACTGCTCTTTCGCTTCTTTCGCCCGCGACGATGAGGACCGAGGGAACGGAAGAGCCTGGAATTATATGGAGGAGATTTAACGATTTGGTGCGACGCAAATCCCCCTGGGCTTCCTTGATCCGAAATTTTTCCCGAAAATAAAAATTTCGTTGCTGCAAAAATGCAAAGAATTCGTACTTTTACGCGGATTTATCACGGATCCACACAATCCTCCAGGATTATAAAATCCGCGATTCACCAAAATTTCTAGTTGAGAGTTCGCCCCCGAAGATGGGGCCTCCACCCTCCTATTCCTCGGCACTCTGTCCCAGAATAGTTTATATAAAAATATCATTCTGTAAGATACAACATTTTTGCTTACTTTTAACGCAAACATCCTAGACCTATCACGGATTCTCGTAAATCCTTAAGAATGAAATTTATGCGATTCCCCAATATCCCTGGTTCCGGATATTACTCCCTGTCCCTGTACTTCTCACCTTGATACAGTCCTCGTTTCAACGCGAGCGTGGCAATCGCGAGCAGCGGAGCGTCGAGGAATTCCCGCGAGGTCAGGCTGCAAAACGAAGTTGTAAACGTCGGCGATATTACGGTAACTCACACTCCACGATCCCTACTACAAAACATTCCAGATCCAATGTTAGCAAATTATCGAGCCTTCAATTTGGTATTCAGTTCATATTTTACATGAATCGATATTTGCAAAAATTTACCTACGAAAACGAGACAAATCAGCCATTCAAGACGTCGTTTCCATAATTTTGGCTATTCCCAGACGTCATTATCGGGGTATAAAGGACGTCGTCTCCTTCTCCAGACTTCATTCCAAGTCGGAACAACTCTTCTGCCATGGCCCAGTCCGTCCCTCCCGGAGACATCGCCACCCAGCCCAACGCCAAGGTCGTCTTCAACGCCCCCTACGACGACAAGCACACCTACCACATCAAGGTAAATGTTTTTTCATATTGGGCCGGCCCTACCCTTTTCTAGGACCCTCTCCCGATTCCCTCCCCTCGTTGTTACAGTAGTCCGTCCTGAAGATACCGTATCCTTCTCCCCTCGTCCCTTATCGAGATACAGTAATCCATATCGTAGATACTGTATCCCTTCTAAAATCCGTCCTGTTCCCTCCCCATCCCTCTCCCTCCCAACCCTCCGTCATCGATATAGTGTCCCTTCTGAAACCCTGATTCTGTAGGTGATCAACTCCTCTGCTCGTCGCATTGGGTGGGCGTTCAAGACGACCAACATGAAGCGCCTGGGCGTGGACCCTCCCTGCGGAGTCCTCGACCCCAAGGAGGCTGCCCTCATCGCCGTCTCCTGCGACGCCTTCGCCTACGGCCAGGAGGTATAGCTTCTATGCTCTATTTGGAGCTATCCATAAAACTACCGTAACCCGGGAGCGAAATACTTACCGTAACCCTTCCCCTTTCCAGGACACCAACAACGACCGCATCACCATCGAGTGGACCAACACGCCCGATGGGGCTGCCAAGCAGTTCCGCCGCGAGTGGTTCCAGGGCGACGGCATGGTTCGCAGGAAGAACCTCCCCATCGAATATAACCCCTGAGCGATAAAGGAAAGAAGAGAAGACCAGTATTTGTTCTTACATTCCAAAAGGAATATCAAGTATCATCACTCCAATGATGTTCCTCCTATGGCTCTTCCTTCTACTTCTTCGTGATTCTCCGACCACGAGGCCCTCCAGCTCTACCTGGAGGGATACGGTAGTCTGGACAGTTTGGATCGCAAACTGGAAGGTGGGGAATTCGAAGGCACGGCCAACGCCTTCCTCCTCGCTTTGCCAGAGTTCTGCGGACTAACGGAAAACGCCCGTATTTCAAATGAAGATCGATTATATCTCATCATAGACAATTGGAGAATGGCCGCGGATTGTTAACGAACCTACGGGCCTATGGGACGATGCCATAGAACGATATCAAGGGACCGGAAAGGAGAAGATCATTGCCACGAGAATCCATCAATTGATACTACTCGAATCGGAAATACTGGAATCGGATACTACTCGAATCGGAAATCTTGGGGAACATCCGAAATTATCGAAAAAAAAGGGCGAATAGCTTCCTGCCGAAGCTATTGGCGAAGAAAAGCAGCAAGACAAAATCAAAGGTCCCCATATTAAAGTTCCGTGCAAATGGACTAGCATTATAGATACATAGATCTACCTCATATTTGGTAAATGTGCGACGCCGAATCAACTGGTTTTCACCCATACTCACCCTGCCCCTCCGCGTCGTCCCTTCCCCTCCCTCTCCTTCGCTGCTCCCACGAGACCGAGATCCGTCTTCTCCTTCGCAGGCACTTCGCCAGTCGCCGGCACCTCTTCGGAGTGCAAAGGGGGGACATGCTGAATTGAAACTGCACAAATTAGAAGGATGCTCGAATTGTTAATTACGATGAAAGTGCCATTCCCCGCGAAATGCATAAATATGCCATATGAAAAACCATGTGGAAATGCACGGCCCGATGATGGACGGCTGGTATGTTCGCGCTACTGTATGTATCTAATAGGGCTGCTGGCGTATTCAGTGTAATAGCAATGCCTCGCCACCGACCTCCTCCTTGACTTCTCCCTCCTCTGCTCCTCCTCCCTCCTTCCCTCCTTCCACCGTCTCCTTCTTCACACGCCGAGGCCCCGAGACGATAAGGCGCATAGTATCGCTGAAAAAATAGAAATTAATCCAAACCAGGAATATTAGCGCTACAATCCGTCTACAAACCGTGGAACGGCGCTCTCGATGGGATTCCGTAGCGGTTTCGCTGAAGCGAAATAAAAAGGCAACCACTCATCGAGTAGAGAAAAACGGGGCCGCTTTGCCGAGAATGCGCAACGACATCGAGTTTATTATTAGAAAAAAAATCCCCTCGCTTCAAAATTTCGCCCACAAAACCAAGCAGGGAAATGTGAGCTTTATGAAAATTGTCCAATGCTACTTTTGAATTCAGTGTTAGCCACAACGGCTACCCTTTTCCACCGACCCGACCATCCACTCATTATCGTGGGTTTAAATACCCCTCCCCTCACCTGAGAACATCGTGACTTGCTCGCTCGAGGATCGAGTGGAGGTATCGCAGGGCAACGCGACCGCTCTCCCCGTGCGCCCCAGCATCCGCCATTTGGACCTGAATACCGCAGATATTACCGGACCTGGCAAATCGGGGATACACCAAGAAAAGAGTTGCAATTCGGAAGTAAATCGTTCAGGCGGAATCGTTGCATCTAAAAATATTTGAATGCCCTCATCAGTTTCCTGAACGGATCACTTTCCCAGACCAGGCTAATCGGAGATACAGCCAGGCAAAAAATGGGATGCAATTCGGAAATAAATGTTGTGAAAGAGCGATCATTATTCAGCTCTAAGTACTAACACTTTGCCCTGCAGCACCGTGATATTCGGCAGAAACAATATTTCTTCGTCTCTCGGCCATTATTCTTCCTCTTATACTGCTACCCTTCACGGATCGATAATCGATATCACCCGATCGATCCCCCCAGAAGCCTCACCAGTATCTCGGCGGCCCTTCCATGAATGGCGGTATCGAGGGTCGGAAGGTGGTCGGTGGCGAATTCGCGCAGGGAAGCGGCGGCACTGCAAATTTATTCTCCAGATTCTTTTCAATCGGAACCAGGCTGGAAAAATGCGATATTTTTATTTGGAGAAAATACATCAAACATTGCTTCCCCTCACCTCGTAGTCTACTACGAGCATCGAGCAAACCCAGATCGTCGCATTTGGGGATTCCCAAGCCGGTTGGAAGTCAAAAAGAAAGGGTAAGCACACTTTCAAAATCGGAAAACCCGATAAACTTAGCTGTAGAGTTATCACTCCGACAATTACGAGCTTTAAACGCCATAAAATTACCATGTTTGGGGACTCCCAATTGTTTTACCTCATTTCAGCCCGGTTGAAAGTCTTACTGGCCATCAAGAACTTATTTTAGAGCAACAGTAATCCGCCGTATTCGGGAAATCTGCCAATAATTCAAATGTCCACTTACAGTTGGCGGTCTCCCTTTGCCGAGTGCGTCGATGCCTCCTCCAGCAACTCCAACGGCGAGCGTCTGATCAGATACGAGGGCTGAACGATGAAAATAAATAAGAGAAGAAAGAAATCCCGATTTAAAGTAGGCGACGAACCAGTGGTATTTGCGCCGCAAATATTAACTAATTGCACTAGACATTTAATCACTCAATTTCAGGTAACGAGAACATCCTTAGAAAATACGGCAGGAGACAAGCCAGCACTACTCGCGTCGCAAAATGCCTAATCACTCATTTGTCTAATCGCTCTTTTGCAAGGAAGGGCACTTGTTTTCACATTTTTAATTCAAATTCTAACCACAGTGAGTCGACTTCGCTTGACTTCCGGGCCGGCGAACGTTGCCGGGCTCTGCTGCAACATATGATTATTTTTACATTTTATTTTTTGATACCATATTGCCGAGCTGTGATACTCGTTTCATCTCCCCGTCTCTACTGGCAGAGAGCAAACGAAACTCTACGACCTCAATCTCTACGACTTTCGAAAATGAACGAAACTCGGTGATTCGATGCAGCACACTATTGTCCGGTAATATAGTGATGCGGAGGCGACGCGCGAACTACCTAGCGCTAAGCTGCGAAATGAAAATTACACAATTTAGTACAGAATTTAGATCATTTCGCTGCTTACCGTTAGGTAATTTGTGCGTCGCCTCCGCCTCACTATAATTAATACCGGACAATAATTTAATACTTCCGATAATCCAATTCGGATCAGTAGATATGAAATAAATAAAAAAATTCCACCCACCCCCATGATGAACTTCTGGTCGTAGCTGCCGGCACGGCCTACAACATTCTGATTTTCGAAACGCCAAGAATAATTAAATAAAATTATCTTTTCCCGGACTTCTTTTAAGCCCATACGCTATTTAGTTCTCTGTAATCGAATAATGATCCTAACCTCCCCGATGTAGTGCCTCCTCTCCGTATTTAATCTCTTCGTACTTGCGCTTCATCCCGCCACCTCGTGAAAGCTCCACCATGGCCGATGCCATGTTGCTCCGTTACTCTCAACGCCCCCGGGCGGGCTTCTTGCTCCTGTCCGAATGGATAAACCTCCAGAGCTTGACGTGCGTGCTGCAGACGGATTGGCCTCTAGAGCACCTCGCTCACTTCTATTCAGGTCCGTGAATTTAAATGCTGTACAGTATTCCGATCGGCCATGGGCGGGGACAGCCTTTTGACCAGGGCAATAATTCGACGGTCAAGCGACGTTCGTTCTCATTCCATTTCAATATACAAGAAATAGTTTATTTGCCCACATTGATTTACAGGATAAAAGCGGACATATTCTTGGAAACTGAAGGAATTGTTTGAATCACTGAAAAGCGTAAGCATGAATTTAAAACCGAAGAGCCTACATGAGGCAGAAATCAACGGAAGGTACCACACATCAAGCAGAAGAGGAACAAAAAACGTGTAAAACAAATATAATTATTATGAAGGTATTCTAAAAAAACTATAGTATAGAGCAATCTCCCATAGTCATGGAGGGATATAAAAAGAAACTGGGAGTGAACTGGAAAGTGTATACATGCTGTTGGATAATTTAACTGCTCCATCTTGGGAGAGGTGTCTTCACCACTCGTCAACCTTGCGGGACTGGCTGGTGAGGGAGCGGAGGGAGGAGGGAACGGCGGCAACTGAACAAGCCATATTTCGAGTATATCACTCTCAAGATTAGTAATTGTCGTGCATCGCACACGGAAACGCAGATCCCCACTCACACTGGTCTCGGAGGTTCAGTGCTCCCATGCGTCGAGTCCACGATGCGCAGCTGCTCCAGAGCCGTCGGCTCTGAGGGGTCACATCTCTTTTGTTTTAGAAGCATAAATTCGAGAAGAATAAAGTAAAACAAAGCAAATAAAATACAAACAGAAACTTACTCAACATACGCTGATCGCGCGCGATAATGTCGAATCCCCTGCCGAAGGAGTTGCTCAAAACGCTAAGACTCTCCTGACCCGCAGTGCCTGTAACAAAGGACTCTCATAACCGGAATAGAATAGAAAGCCTCGTTGGTTTAAGTTTCTCCATTCCAATAGACCACGAAACATATTCAGAATCTTGTATTATCTTGGCTCCGAAAGAATATGACGATGTTGTCTTTCAATACATGAATAAAAATAGGCAAAAATAAATAAATATAAACTCACGGTGCTCGCCCACTCGAATCATGGGTCCACCCGCCGCGGTGGTGCCCAGAACGCGCAGTCGCTCGGTCTCCGTCGGACCTGAGGTGAGAGAGAGCTTCATTGAATATCATGGGCATTTAATTAGCTTATATATTTTAACCATGTTCATATGCTGAATGTAAAGGAGTCTCGAAATTCATGGAATTGTCATACTGTTCTTATTGTCGAGCATGCCATGCAATACATGCCATTTTATGTCGTGCACCCAGAGCCATTTTGCCAGTAAAACTGCTTTATCTACATGAGATACAGCTATTCGACTTGAAGCACCGTGGCAGGAACCAATATGATAAAAATTGATGCCAGGTCACTATGAAAGGAATGGCCATTTAGCATCCTCCCAAGAATCCCCATGTAGAAGGACCGGTTTTGTTCAAGTATTGATTGGGAGCAAAAAGATGAGAAGACATTATGTAGCTCTCTGCGTTAAGGAGACAGAAGACACGCAGGCGCATGACATTGACATTCATCGCATGCACGTGGGAGGGGAAGTAATTGATTGGCAGGCACGAAGCGAGTGGAATAGGACGCGGTTTGAGACAATCGCTGAGGGGTAAGGGAGTAGCCCGAGGAGGGATGAGGCAAACTGCGAAGTGACTGAATTGTTTCCTCTCGACTGCGCCCTAAATAAATGGCATGCTGAATAATCGGACTACCTGGGACAGTGATAGTAAGATTCGTATCGCGGCTTCCAGTTGTTTACCATTCTCTCGTAGATTTGTCGATCCTATCCCCAAGATACAGTGAGATACAGACACGGAGAGACAGATGTTTCGTATACCAAAGGGGGACTCACCCTGGGCGACACCAATGATCGGTGCCTGTGGCTGCTGCTGCACAGAAGTGAAGGACGAAGGCGGCGGCATCCCGCGTCCGAACGCAGCCAGCGAAGGAATGCCTACAATTCCAAAATCTATACCATGAATGGGCATGGTTCACGGCGTATCTGATCAAGTAACCGAAATACACCCTACCCTTCCCGTCCATCTTGATAAAGTGCTAAAGTTGTACAAAAGCATGTGGAATGGCGCAACCACAGTTGTAGATATCAGTGGATTCTATACAACACCAATCGATAGCAGACGGAAAAAGCACAATGATCATACGTTCTTTGTCGGTGGCGACGAGCTCGACGACGGGACGAGGCGTGAATACGGGCAGCGCGGTCGGCCTTCGCTTTCTTTCCTCGCGAGTCTCCAGCGTCTGAAAAGTCGATAATTCAATAATTCAATATTTATTACGAATTCACGGGAGTGGACCGAATTATCAAAATAATCTTCCGAACCTCGGCCAGTCCTCGGTCGAGAAGCATCTTGCATAATGAAACGTTCTTGAACTCAACGTCGCCAGCGTAGAGCTGCAATTGTGATATATATTTTTTGACAGATTTGTCATTCATGTATTACCAAGGACCGACATTACCGAAATTATAATGTAATTCGTGCGCGAATTCACCGGGTTTAGAACCACTGGGTGAGGCCAAAATTTCACCACAAGAGAGATTGTACCTTCCTTCCCTAATGCTATTTTTTCTCTCCCACGGCACTTCAAAAATCAATAAAACAATTTTAAAGAAACTCTCACATTGTCATTGCCTATCTTGGACTGGAGATGGACGATGGGGAGGATGTTGGATTCGGCCGACGAAGCAGTCGACCACTCGGTACACGAATTACGCACCAGCGCAATTGCTTCGGTCGACCACTGAAATACGAGCTGTAATTTGACGGGAGCAAAGTAAAAATGATCACGCCTCTCGGAAGCTCCAGACTACTCTCGGGAGAGGAGATGTGGGAAGGAGAGGTTGACAAGGAATCATGGGGAGAGGAGAAAAGGAGGAAGGATTGGGAGGAGAAGGCCAAGAGGGAAGGGGACGGAAGTGCAAGGATAGACGAGGAGGAAAGAGGGGGAGAAGGGAGAAGTTCCTCACCGTACTGCCTCCTCCCATCGGCAGCACTTCCAGACGCAGGCGACCATCGAGTCGCGGGAACTTGGCGATGCACGGCGGGGCCAGCCAGCAGATCGACATCTACAAAAAATTTAAGTTCAAAGTAGTATTTGGATAAAATATAGATAAATATCGATTTTTTAAAAACATTAATTTTCTTTGGATCAAAATGCTTACATCCCGAATGAGCTCCTTCTCGTCAGGGTAGTCAATGAGTCGGAGGCGAACATTCTGCGGGTTCAGGTCGTTGTGCTGCAAAGAGATTATCCGCTAAGAAACAATCCAAGCATCTCTCCTAGGGACGAAACAGTTTTTAAAATGTCGTGAGCATCTATAAAAATTACTCGAAATAGATGCGAATTTTTCTATTAATGGTTTCATTCAAGCACAATAATGTAGAAAAAAAAGATGCCCACATCCTCGAGAATAACAGCTCGGAACCAGACTCGGTTGGGGTCGTGGATGAGGAGGGGCCGGCCCGGCGACGCCACCCACGCCCCGTACGTCTCCACCATACGCGTCAGTTGCAGACGGGCGAAGTCGGTATTCCTGCAAGTGGGAATCATCTCTTTCCCGATCAAGCCTCTGCCACGCTGTTACACGAGTCATTGGATCTACAAAGCTGGTACCCCTTAATCATGTTCAAAACCATCGAATCTCGTGCCATACGATCCCCAAACATTAATTCTAATTTAGGAAGGGAATGATAGCTTTAGAATGCTCCGCATAAACCCAAACCATGAGTTTTTTTACGCCGCGTCATTGTCGAATCGTTTGGAAATTCCCACTAATATGCATGGATAAAATCCAATCCGTTTTGTCGGCTGCAGTCCGGAAAATGGGGTCACGGATTTAAGAGAAGAGTATGGCTTATAATTTGCAGGTCACGTAGAAGAGCGATGCCGCAGATTTCGAACCACCAACCGACAACTCACCGAATGACGCCATCTATGACGACCCAGAGTCCGTGGACGTCAAATGCGATCTCGGCCTCGTCGATGGGCGCAGCGAATCGATCGGCGATCAGCGTTGCCTCTGCCACCTGTAACACGCTTTTTTTTCCAAATTTTGATCTCATTCCATCTGGTTCACTCGTTGATGTTACCTCTCCGAAAGCTTCGTGAAAACAGAGACAAGGTTCCACACGTGAGGGTACATCGAGAATTACGCTCTGGAAAGATCGAATACCTGCTCCTGGCGCGGCACTGCCTCGTTCATTTCGTATCGCTCCGCATAGTGACGTCCCGCCTGGAAAGGAAAGGATCGATCTGGACCAGCCAAAATATGCCCCACCATTATTGCACGAGGCGGCGGTGGCTGGCGAGCAATGGGCGAAGGCACTGTCCACTCGTTCCTGCATAGACAACACTTCACAATAATGCAATATTTAACTTTGAAAAATAAATTTCACAGACATGTTCTCCGCCAGACAAAACTAACGATTTCGAATATCTAACACACATCTTTATACAGGACGCTGAAACTGACGCAATTGCTACGGATTACGTAAATATAATAGAAGAGGCGTAAGAACGAACTTGTCATCAACAACGGCGGCATCCTTGAGCTCAGCGACTCGCAATGGGGCGGTGGCAGGGATGGTGGGCGGGGTTGGAGCAGGTGCCGGGGCGGAAGCAGGGGCCGGGGCGGAAGCAGGGGCCGGGGCGGGAGCAGAGGCCGGGGCGAGTACAGGGACCGGGACCGAAGGCGGGGCGATCTTCTTCGAAATGTCCCACTCGTCGTACTCCCTCGCCGCTTCCGACACGTCCCAATCGCTGTGGCTGATCGGCGGAGTCACGACGTTCTTCAAGAGATTTAAAAATATTAACATCTTATATTTTATCTCATATTTTAATATTACAATTTACCGAATCGAAGGTATCGTTTGTGCTGGGACAGGTGGCGCGAGAAGCGGGATCCGAGGGTGATTGCTGCAAATCAAAATGCGAGTCATCTTTGGAGGAAGGTAACCTGGTTAGCAGGCGTGGGAATGGGGTCCTGGGGCGGCAGACGAAAATCGACGACTGAGCCACCGTTCGAGGGACCCTACAAAAACAATTGCTCAATAGCAATACGCGAAAAGCTGGCTCAAATAATACTAATAATATTATTCGTATTTCGTGAATGCGCACGTCGAGTAGAGTGCCGGATGGAGCTGATGTTGAAGGTGACTGGGGCACGGATTCTGCTCCGATCTGCGTGTCCTCCACGGCTTCCTGCCTCGTTGACGTGCCTGCGAACGGTAATTTTAATTTAATAGTACATTTTCCCAACCCAACTACGAATTGATATTGTCACCCGGCGTGCTGCTCTCGACTACAAACTGCAAACGGATCGCATACACGCAGAGAAACGCTAGCCTTTTATAAATCAGTAGATGATGATTATCTCACCTCCAATCGTCGAGTAGTATTTCAGCACTCCCTCAGCTTCCTTCATTCGCACAACGGGCCCTGTAAAAGAATCAGTTAGTTATCGCCTTTCGAGTGCATAATTTAAAAAAGCTAAATTACCGTTACAGCCGTCGAATCCAATATCGAATATATCCTGCATGTGCAAGTTTCCAATGGCGTCCGTCACCATGGCGATAGTTTCTGCGGTCTGAAATACTAGTCAGTCACTTACTGTTTTCGGGAACGAACACTGCAAACATAACGAGGTGATTTTGGGAGCCAGCAAAAATAAATGAATGTAACTGTAAATTAGTGATGCTCAAGGGGGGATCTGGCGATAATAGTTTCAGCTTCGCGTTAAATATAAATGATACTAATAGTCATTTTCCGCGTAAGCCCAGTGGTCGCTAAACGCAGTACCGACAACTCCCACGACACAGCGTTCAGTGAGTTATCGAGTTATCCTCACCGCCATGGACTCTCCAATCATCTTGGCCACCGTCAGTCCTCGGCCTTCCCCTTCGATAATATCGAAGAGCAACTTGCGGATGAGCTCGTGCACGTAGAATCGGATGTCGACGGGCACAATATCCATCTGAAAAAAAAGAATGAACAAATACCGTACTAATCGATCAATAAAATCTTTTTTTAAAAACACCGATTAAATGCCCCCGACCCCCTCACCAAGCCGTAGGTGACGACGACATGCTCCACGAATTGATCGAACAACGACGGTTCGTCCTCTGATTCCTCGAGCTCTTCGAAGTCTGCAAGTATAGCCATGCCAATCTAGGCTGCATACACATAATCAAATAGTCGTGTACGAAGTTGATGATGGTTATTGATAGAATTGGACAATAGCGAGGACTAATAATAATAATACGCATCGAGGACTGCAAGTCTTGCCGCCGCAAAAACAAGGAAGGGAATAATTTAGAGCGTCAATCTGGCATGTGTTCGCTGGATCAAATTATCCTTGTACGAAGTTGCTGATCGTGATTCGTAGAATGGGTAAAAGCCTCCAATAATAATACGCACTTGGAATGTGCCTCTTCTCGCCGTCAGTGGAAACGTCGACGGCGCTTCCAACGGGAGTGCCGGTCTCGTGGTCTTGTTCTGGCCGAGCTGGAACGAAATGATCAGTCTGGTGCGGATTGAAGTAGTTTCAGACCAATTTTTGTGCTGCCGAAATATATATAACACGGGTTCCACCAGAGGCTCGAGTGCCTCCAGGTACAGTTAAAATAACCTAGTCGCCGGGCCAAATGCATGTGTGGGTTTTGTAGACCTTATGGTAAGAAAAAATACAGATACATTTTTAGTGGCTAGGCGTGATTTAGAAAATAATATGATTGAAAATGCTTTTAAATCGGTGCAAATATTCAAAATGATGCTGTAAATTCATCACTAAACCTACACGGCCGATATT
>JACMIG010000234.1:17630-38631 GCA_014805385.1 Levipalatum texanum
ACCGTCTCGTCTCTTCTCTGCGCTGAAAATAGTAAAATGGTAAAAAAACTAGAATAAATGGATGGAAGTCCATCCATAAAATAAAAATACGTAAATAAATATGCAACAAACCTAACAATGGCCCGGAAGACCTGCCCCCTCTCAATCTGCGAGTTTTCCACGAGACAAGACTGAAGTTGTTGATTAGCCAGCGAGTTTCGATGGTTTGGGCACCCCTAGCAGAATGGCCTCGCCGTAGTCGCTACCGAAAGGAGTCGCCGCAAACGCAATCATCTTCTTGAAGTCGACGCTCGAAATAAGTACCTGAAAATAGATGAAATTTATATGTGCGAATTTATGGTGAAACAGGCGTGACTA
This sequence comes from Levipalatum texanum, assembly GCA_014805385.1. Lineage (NCBI taxonomy): Eukaryota > Metazoa > Nematoda > Chromadorea > Rhabditida > Diplogasteridae > Levipalatum > Levipalatum texanum. The sequence goes on from JACMIG010000234.1 coordinate 17,988, forward strand.
AAATAAAAAAATAAAAATTGTTGAGCATAGGGAAAAATCAAAATAGCTTCAGAGTAAAAAAAATGGGCAAAAATACATACCGCTACCTCCCGTTGCTGTAACAGTTCAAGCGGGGGAACTTCGAACGAGGGGTTATCATTCTTGATAAGGTCATTCATTACAACTGGATCATGGCCTGGCTCACATGGACTCGGTGCGGGGCCTCGATTGGCTTCTTGAGATTGGTCTTCTTAGTAGGCGGCCCGATCTCCCCTTCCACGCCTTGTACCATCCAGTGGATTGAGCGCTCTGAATAAATATACACAACCTTTATCTTCGTTTTTCAACTATAGCATTTCCTTGCACTACTTTCTAATCTAATTACTAACATGAAAAACATTTAGACAGTTAAACTAGTAAAGGGTGAGAGCTGGTATAACTGGGCAGTGCTGACTTGCATCATCGCGAACGCGCGTAACGCGCGCCTGCAGCCACTGTCCGACGCGGTAGCGCTCGTGGAAGAGGCGAGCGAGCGAATCCGGCACGAAGGCATCTCCGATCAATGGCGAGAAGACGTCGACGATCTCTCCCTCCATTTTCGATATCTTCACTGGGCACATGAGCTGAAAAGAAGAGAACACATGAATCTCATTTTCCACACAACAATTCGGAGAGTAGCTATTTGCAATGTGTAAATGCATTTCAAACATTTCCCAAGCATTTTCAAATTATATTGTGCACCTGTGGCCCACCGCGCGCGATGATGGTGACACCGTCCGGGGGATCCGCTTCTTGGAGGTCAATTTCCAGCGCAATCCACTTGCTCTTCGCGGGATTGCCGATGTGCCTCGGGTCCGTCTCGTCTCTTCTCTGCGCTGAAAATAGTAAAATGGTAAAAAAACTAGAATAAATGGATGGAAGTCCATCCATAAAATAAAAATACGTAAATAAATATGCAACAAACCTAACAATGGCCCGGAAGACCTGCCCCCTCTCAATCTGCGAGTTTTCCACGAGACAAGACTGAAGTTGTTGATTAGCCAGCGAGTTTCGATGGTTTGGGCACCCCTAGCAGAATGGCCTCGCCGTAGTCGCTACCGAAAGGAGTCGCCGCAAACGCAATCATCTTCTTGAAGTCGACGCTCGAAATAAGTACCTGAAAATAGATGAAATTTATATGTGCGAATTTATGGTGAAACAGGCGTGACTAAAATAAAAAAATAAAAATTGTTGAGCATAGGGAAAAATCAAAATAGCTTCAGAGTAAAAAAAATGGGCAAAAATACATACCGCTACCTCCCGTTGCTGGAACAGTGCAAGCGTGGGAACTTCGAACGAGGGGTTATCATTCTTGATAAGGTCATTCATTACAACTGGATCATGGCCTGGCTCACATGGACTCGGTGCGGGGCCTCGATTGGCTTCTTGAGATTGGTCTTCTTAGTAGGCGGCCCGATCTCCCCTTCCACGCCTTGTACCATCCAGTGGATTGAGCGCTCTGAATAAATATACACAACCTTTATCTTCGTTTTTCAACTATAGCATTTCCTTGCACTACTTTCTAATCTAATTACTAACATGAAAAACATTTAGACAGTTAAACTAGTAAAGGGTGAGAGCTGGTATAACTGGGCAGTGCTGACTTGCATCATCGCGAACGCGCGTAACGCGCGCCTGCAGCCACTGTCCGACGCGGTAGCGCTCGTGGAAGAGGCGAGCGAGCGAATCCGGCACGAAGGCATCTCCGATCAATGGCGAGAAGACGTCGACGATCTCTCCCTCCATTTTCGATATCTTCACTGGGCACATGAGCTGAAAAGAAGAGAACACATGAATCTCATTTTCCACACAACAATTCGGAGAGTAGCTATTTGCAATGTGTAAATGCATTTCAAACATTTCCCAAGCATTTTCAAATTATATTGTGCACCTGTGGCCCACCGCGCGCGATGATGGTGACACCGTCCGGGGGATCCGCTTCTTGGAGGTCAATTTCCAGCGCAATCCACTTGCTCTTCGCGGGATTGCCGATGTGCCTCGGGTCGTTTGGCCTGAAATAATATTATGAACAAGATAGAGAGAGAGTTCAGCGCACCCAATCCTCGCGTGGAAGACCTTGCCCTTGCTATCCTTGATTCGCGGATCGCCCTTGTGGTGCTCCTGAAGCAATATTAAATCGATAATTAATGTAAAAAAATTAAATAAACAAATAATTAAAATGTGTACCCGGAGGACGGCGACATCTCCATACGGCGATCCCGCGAAGAACATGTCGTTAAAGTTTCCAGTCATGAGGATCTTCAACGATCATCACAGGTGACGAAACAGTGGAAACCAAACCTTGACCCACTCCCCCAGTGGCGGCACCGTTTCCTCTTCTTCTTGCTTGGCATCTTCGTATTGGTGATCGCGCCCCCGAGAAGAATGGCTCTCCCGCTCCCACGGTTCGTTATTTCGAGTATCACTCTAAATTTAAGTATATATGTATTATTTAAAACCGCATTTATAAAAACTATACCCTGTCATTGCGGGGATCCCTCGGTGGCGGTGGACTCGTTTCTCTCGCCTCTCGTGCGCTCCTCCTTTGGGCCGAAGAATCTTCCCTCATCTACAAAGAGAATTTAATAATTTTATTTAATTATGATTATTAAATATTGAGTAATCAATAAAATCCTCCAAACCTGCCGTTCGAGGGTGCGCACTTCTTCCCCGTTTCGATCCCTTTCATCCACCGAGTCCAGTGTTATCTGGTCGAAGATCTGCCACCCTCCGTTAGCCGCGCTAAACGGGCTTTTATTTCTATCCAAGCATCAAAATTCCATACATTTCCGCAAAGAGCTTAAACGCCATCCCCTTGGTGATTTGTGGGACACGGAATCTCCTCGTCAGTGGCACGAAACCGAGCAGCGACGAATAGGCGAAGAGTGGGCTGTCTTCTCCATCTCCGACGGACGCAGGGGCAGGCACGTCGAGGAGAAACCAGTCGAGGGCCTGGGAAGATCTAGTCTTGAGCGTTTAAAATTAAATACTCACAGCAACAGCGTTTGGCATCACTTTAACGTCGAGGACCTCACGGTCGCAATGGAAGATTCGTTCGAGGTGGCCGGCATCATCGAGACTGAAACCATAAGCAATTTATTATAATAACTCTATTTCCATTGTTCATTGATCCGGAACATATTCCAGCGTTCCGTAGCTAGAAAAGGTGTCATCAACGGTTTGCGTTCATTCTGGAATCCACTGTTCCCACCGAATCTGGAGCCAGTTCCCCCTGGCGACGTCTCTGGGAAGCTCGCAGGAATCATACGTAACGACGCGCCGTGAAGCAGATGACCATACCTAAAAGTGTAAGTAAACAGTTTTTGAATAATTACCGCCGAGTCTAAAAAATAAATCCCGTAAAATAAATATCGCTTACTTTGCAGACATCCTTCCTCGTATCAACCACGAGTCCAACGGGCATTGCCGTTCATAGAAGGGGCGGCTAATCTGTTATATCCTTTGACTTGGCAATACTGTGAATGTATCAGGTACTGTGAGGACTTGAACCGATCGATTAATGAAGCCTCTCACAGGGGTTGTTTATTCACGTATGAGATCGAGTATGTACATGTGAACTAGAATACAAACACCCGACCAAGGCTGAAAATGTTTGAAAATGGATCTATAGAAACGAATCGATAACTGAATACAAACGAGAAAATAATATTTTAGCGCGAGTAACCGAATTTTCGTACTTGCATTGAGCTGGAATTTTGACAGATAACACGTGAAATGGCAAGCTAGAAACGAGTGAAACAAATTCTCGAGGCTATTGAATCTAGTACCGATTTTCGATTTGTAAGGAGGTTTCTTCTTTAGCGGTGATAATTATTGAGGGCCTTCTGGAGGTCGTCGAAGATCGTCCCATCCTGAAATGCATAGACACTGATTGATTGTGGACGATTGAGGTAAAGATATTGCCAGCGGAAAGAAGAATACGCTCAGCGCTCTTCTAATTTACACGCAGCATGCACTGTAGTAGATAATTGCCATTTTCACTAGCGTTTTCGACAGAGAACGATGCGCGTATTCTCCGCTACATTTTTCCGCTGAGAATAGATAGGCCTCAAAGATAGATGAGATAACACGCATTACTTTAAAATTCCGAAGTCACCAAATGCGTCAACATAAATACAAAGTGCGTCAACAAAATTCACGGCGTTCTCGACTGCACACATGGCGAGGGGCGATTTCTGCAGTACATCTAACATGCGCAAAGCTACGCTCAGAAGATGCTTCTGAACAGATTGTAATTAGGCAATAATTTATACTTCGGAAAATAGATGTAAAAATTATTCTTTTAAAAAAAACCACTTCCCGCCCGTCGACGATTCGAGGAAAAGTGAGCATCGACCCAGGAGGAGGCGGTTCCGTAGCCTGCATCCGAATCAATAATGACCACTTTTCATGGGTTGCATTTTTGAACCTCATTTCTCAGTGCCGATTGACCGTAAAACATTTGTAAGATTGCTAGAAATTCATAAGAAGTCGATGGTGATATTCAGCAGTACTCAACAATAAAGCAAAACGTACATCAGCGCCGTGTTCAGAGAAAGGACGAGGATTTTCCACCGTATGCTCGATCCGCGCCGCCCTTCCCACCACATTGTCCGTCGACTCGGTATCACTCGTTTCATCGATGGGTCGCGAGAAATGCTCGATTTCCTCAATTTGTTTAAATATACATTTTATTGACAATACAATATTACCTCGTAACTCGGCGGCGGCGTTTCTTCGCAGATGCTATAGTACCCGGGACGCAGCGGAGGAGCCTGACAAAACTACGTAACCATAGCCGAGAAAGTCTCGAGTACCCGGACATTCGGTGCCGTTCGGCGGACATCGTGTTCACGGAGGATTTCCTCTTCTCGAGGGGGCTGGGATGGGCGGTATGCGGGTGGTGGAGGAGAGCGAGGCGGAGGAGGGGAAGGAGATGGAGATGGAGAGTGACCGAGAGACCCCAGCTGAAGGCGGCAGAATCCTCTGGGGCTGCAAATGCAATCTTTACAGTAATTCTATCTTTACAGTAAATATTCAACAATAAATAACATATTTCTTTAGTAGCAGAGCCAACAGAAGAGTGTAAATAATTTCCGCCCTGACAGAAAGTGCATCAACAAGGATTTGGAGCACTTCAGGAGTTCCTAGAAAAATAAATACCTGCACTCTCATGGGCATCTCCTCCGTATCCACGTCGTCGACTTTCCGCTGGAAGACAGCGAGTGTAATGGTGCGCGGACGATTCGGAGCGGCACACTGAAAACATGTCTCATTTAGGGGCATTCTGACTGGGAAAACGGCGTTTTTAGTGGTATAAACCGCGCAGCATCGGCGCGGTAGTGGTATAAACCGCGCAGCATCGGCGCGGACTAAACTAACCTCGGAAACAGGAATCTTCCGAATGCGGACGGGGACGGGTTCGATAGCTGGGGCCGGGACATCCTCCCGCCGCTCGCTGGCAGCCGTTAGACGTTCATCGTACAGCTGCAACTACCCGATTAAAAAAAACTCCTTAAATTTCTAACGAAATCGTTACAAATGAAGAAAGAGTCCTTATCATTCCTGCATTTTTAAAAAAATTTCGAGGATAATTTTGATCGAAAATTTTCATTACTTTCTGCTGCAATCCCTTCACGATATCGCCATCGACTCCTTGTCGGTCGATGTATCGATCCGTCGATTGACCATAGACAACCCAGGAACCATCCTTGTCCCTATAAATAGATTATTCATTTTAATTTTCTTCTTTTGATGAATGTTAAAAAGCATGATGTAAATATGAACTAATCAATTATCAAATTGACGTACAATGCCGTCCACAGCTGATATGCCTTCTCCTTGCAGTTGGATTGCGGAAGGTCGAATTGTTGCGCTAAGCGAACGTGTCCGAGAATGTCGGAGAAGGCAAGTAAGTGGTTAGCACGCGACCCCACATCGAGTAGGAACCACGCCCTGACCTGCAATGCAATCAGTAATTTCCCAGAATTTTAAAAACTTTTAAAATTATATAAAATTCACGTTTATTTTCTCCTAGACATGTGAAAATACCTCTATTAAGCGCTCCGCTGTGTGTACAGGGAGGATCGGTCGGCGGGCGTGTTGAATATAGGGGCGCCCGAAAGCAGCCAAACTAAATACCACTTATAGCCAGAAAAAAAAGAATAACTTTAAGCTTTAGAAAATCTATTATTTTTATTATTGAATGGGCATTTTTATAAATAGTTCATGAATTTTCTAGAAAAATTACCTTATTGTGAGATCAGCAATTCACTAACCCGATCTCTAGCCAATCGCCGACGCGACTGTCGGGTGGCATGTCGGCCCTGCGATACTCCTCGATCTTCTTCGAGGCTATCGACCACACCTGGAATGCGTTCCATTCTTCGTCATATTTTCCACACAAAATGGTGTAATTTCAGATCAAATTTAGAAAGACTTTTGTCGAATTTGGTGAAATAAAAATGTGTACCTGTGCATATTCGCGGCCTTCAAACACGAGAAGCCCAGCGTGCATCCCCAATGGGGCTGAAAAATTACGGATCGAAAAATTACCGACGAATCGTGAACTGCAATTTCGAGTACGGCGAAGTGCCGCTTCGGACGACGTCACGGCGGGGGTTTAAAGTACGCCAATGCGATTATGTACGGTAGTGCACAGGTGAGGCTACCTTCCGTGTTAATACATAAGTGAAGGCTGTGCGTGAGCTTTTTAATCAAAAACAAGAGGAACCAAAGCAGTGCAAAGCAGTAGTGGGAATAAAGAGCATTGGATGTTATTATAAACTATAGTTATGATTCGCAAAGACACATCCCAAACTATATTTCACTAACTAACGGCACAGCAACAAATTTCACTAACTAACGGCACAGCAACAAAAACACGGAGAAACATTGAACAACATGGCAATATAACAACGTAGGACAGGAGACAAGGCAAATTTAACGGACGCATTGAAGAGCCGAACGCCTAAAGCATTAGTTCAGATCAACGAAATATTTTGACAGACAAAAAGGGTCACAGAAGTAGCGAGCATGGACACTATGTGAAACAGATAAAGGAACTTGACATACAGTAGAGGGTGAAATTAAATAAAGCAGAAATCAGGGGTTCTTGGATCCTCGTTAAATTTCACGCTCTAATGTAAGAACTAACTTAGTTGCAAATACACAACAAGGTTAACAGTTAAAAATTACGGGAAAAATTAAGGACAGTTAAAAATTACGGAATTACGGATGTTTTTACAGCCAAGTACGTGCAAGTAGAGGGTGGCAGTGGTGGAAGATCAGCGGCGGTAGTTCTCGATACTCCGCTGCAGGTCTCGTTGGATCTCGGCATCCTGTGCAAAGTGAGCATGCAGTGAAGGAATACAGTGAAAGACAAACCGTGAAACTCGCGCACACCTCGCGTATTTATCGTGAAACTCGCGCATTTTTCATTGCAAAAATTACCCAACCTCATTGAGGAGCATTGCACACGCCATGGGACATCTCTGCATGATATCCGCGATTCTCAGCGAACAGCGCAGTATTTGCATCTGAAATAGATCATTCAAATAGAAAAATAGCAATTTAAATAAATACAAAATAATAAAATACCTCTCGGTCGCTAAGCGAAGATCCCCGAGAAGACACCGTCAAATCCGATCCGCTGCGAGAAGCGGGGCTGGGAGCAATGTCCTAGAAAATGTCGTTTTGTACACGTACATTTTTTGCAAAGCTAACATGATGGGAAATTTGCATTTTCGATGTATACGTTTTATTTGCATTTTGAAATATCAAAAAACCATGGAATTAACCTCATATCTCGGTGGCTCGCCGTGGGGAGCAGACAGAGGACGGGGAGGAGTAGAAGGGAGAAGCTGGGAGGGAGCGACGATGGGAGGTGCATCGTATCTCGGCGGCGGTGATCGCTGCCTTGGAGAAGAAGACGACGTCGAAGATAAGCCACGGACCGAGGAACCGAAACACTGATTGAAGACGTCACCGCTGTTGACCGAGGTATTCTGCAAGGATATTAAAATTGATTTTAATCAACAATGTAAAAAAATCGATTATTTTTTATTACTGAAATGGAAGAAAGGCGGCTGACGGGTCGCTGGTCCATCTCCTGATTCCCGCGAGGAGGTGACTGAAAGAAACCGATATATAAATCGGGTATTAAAAAGCGCGCGCAGTGCACAATTCATACGAATTTTTGTGCGCTTGTCTAAAGTCCATTATTGATTACCCGAGGAGTCACGCGTATCTGTCGGTAAATTTCGGCGAAGCCATTGGACGGAATATCGCGTCGATACTGTTGCATCCTCGCAACGTTGGATGCATAGCGATTGGGGGAGTAGTTCTGAAAACACAATAAATCCTCCCCCCCCCTTCGAACAATGGATACTGTAAGAGCGAGACACGGGCTACGGAAGGACCAACCTGGTATGGCGGCGGTGTCGGGGGCGCGGCAACGGACGAAGACTGCGTCCGGGTGGAGGAGACCGTGCTGGAAGCGACCGGGTGCAATCGATATACATTTTTATTTAATCGATAAATATATGCCAAAAATATTGTTACCTGTCCAAATCAGGAAAGTAGCTGGAGGCATTGGCGGCGGAGTTGTTGAGGGTGACACTGAGGGGTAGAAGGGAGCGCGTCGGAGTCGACATGAGCTGCGAGTACGGGGGAGGAGCGAGTGTCGACGAGCTGAGAGAGGGCATGGAACGGGAAGGTTCAGCACGGGGAGCGCGAACCGCCGGCTGCGGTGGTAGCTGGAATGGAAAGATGTAAACATAAATCATTTATTTTCATTTATGATAAATGGTGGTCCCCGTTTGCATTTGATTGAAAATCGGCGCAAAAGCATCAACACTACTATAAATACGGGAGAATGGCACTGTAAAACAACATAATCCTGCGTTCAAACTTTACACTTTGAGCGAGGTTCGCTGTATTTACCCACTTACAGTACCCACAGGAGAGGGGGAGCGCCTACCGGATCGATCCACGTCCCTCGCTGCCTCGCTTCGTACTCGGCATTTTCACGTTCTTCGCGTTCGAGTGCTGCTTGATTGCGTTGTTCCCGTCGCTTCTTGGCCTCTTCTTCAGTTTTTTGATTCAGTCGCTCCTTCTCCGCCGCCGCCTCAGCCCACGCAGCCACGTCTTTCTGAATCGATTATCGATTCGATAGGAAATCAATGATATAATACATGATATCTTCAGTGAATATACGCCATCATACTAGCCAAAACTAGACATTATTCAGAAGTGGTTCCGGCAAAAGGGAATATGCGCGATTAGGTAATGAAGTTGCGCAAAACGTTTTCTGGCAACGGAATGGAGTAGGAATCACTATACTCCAGCATACAATGCGTTGTATAGGTACGTGCGTTACGGAAAGGCTTCAAAACGTGCCAGAAAATGTTTCTTACAATTCGCTGTAAAACTAAACTAAATAAATAGAAACAAACCGCTTCCTGCGCAGCATCAACCTCACGCTGCCTCGCAAGCCTCCTTTCCTCCTCTTCACTGGCCTGCAATTCGCGTGCGATACGCTCGTCTTCCAGCACCTATAAGCAAGATAATATTAGTTCGTTTTTTTCAAGCCGAAAAAAAATCCCCAAAAAGAGAATACCAATAATTAGTTCAAAAAATGGAATTAAATTTCTCATTCCCACCTGAGCAGCTCGTTTCGCTGCCGCAGGTCTTTCCTCTTCAGCCCTACGGATTCGCTCCGTGTCCTGAAAGTATGCATAAAGTTTCTGTCACTTTTAAAATCAATAATAATAGAAAAATCAATATCAAAATATATACATCTTCCTTGCTCTTCTCGAGCTTGCGTGACATCTCGGTGAGAGTTGTCTTCGGAGGTTCATCTTCAGCCTCGGATTCCGATGTCGAAGTACTGTAGTCACTGGGGATGGTGAAAGGCTCCGAATCCTCATACGACGGGCTGGAATTAGGAGAGAGATTTTTTTTTGGAGGAGAGGTCCGTAGATTAGTGAAAATCTCTGGGGGACGGTGGTTGACAAAAAATGATAATTTTGATGAAATGTTGAGTGAAATGCCGCAAATTTCAAAATGTATCTTTTAACGGGTCCGGGTAAATCAATAAAATACAATAATACTGTTAACCTTGCATCAGTGACAGCAGCAGGAGGCAGACGAGCTGCCGGCCTGAAAAATATCCTCTGAACCACTGCGAATATTTATCCGAGGAAAAATCGATATGTAATTGATTGTGAGGATAAATCGAATTGGAGTTGCATTACCGTCCAATAAAAAAGTATATTGCGCGCACAGTCGCATGGAGAGCGCGGAATAGAACTTCAAGAATCCACGATCGCCAGTAAAGGCCGCGCGAACTGTGCGTGACTATTACGTTATTCTTATGCACCTTTCTTATTCTCCGCATCGAATTTTTCCCCCGACAAGCTCACCACAAATTCCGTGCAGCTGCCACTGCTCCCTGCTGCCCTGTCCAAAGCGGTCGCAGTCCACGGTTCGGAGAAGGTCGCATCGTGGCACTACAATGGAAGTATCCCGAACCTGGCCCACGGAACTCGATCCGACACAGCGAAGTCAAATAAAAATAGGGATACCTCGTATTGCCCGAAGTGTCGCTATCGGTAAGAGGCATAATTTCCGCGGCCACGAGCATGAAGCGCCGTTGGAAGCTGAAGGAAATCGATCACTTGGATAGAAAGCATTGTAATGACCACAAATTAGATGACGCTCGTCATAATTTTATATTTCAAGCCATTTGCAGCTAGTTTCGAAACTATTGCTGAATCTCGAAATCAACCACTGACGAACGGCGCGCATTCTTGATCTACCTCATCCATCAGCACGGCGTGCTAAAAGTGAGTTAGAAAGAGGCGTCTGGCGATCATCCTTTGGCTGCTGCATACGGTATAGTCAGTTAGTGATCGGCTTTCGGTCCGCGATCAAATCGCTAGACATCGCAAGTTCCATTTTGTACTCGACGTCACCCCGTACACTAGATTGATGTGGTCACTACTCACGGTGCTTCGATCAAGACGTGTTGCAGTCGGGCAAGGACTCGCGCCTTGCGCTGCTTTCTATCCCACAGTGGAGATCGATCGACCTGGAATGGTTTTTTTATCGATTATATGTTTCCGAAGCATTAATCGATTATTCCCCATCGAATCATTTATTGAATATTCATCATAAAGAACTCACAATGCCCTCCAGATCATAGATGTCTCCTGTGCGCTTGTTATGGAGGCTGAAAAATAAAACGATTTAAAATAAATTGGCAGACTGCAAATTTAAAGGTTGGCATTATGCCAGCATCGTAAAGGGATTGAAAAATTACAGTAAGCATGGTCGGTCCTTCACCGGAGTCACGGGCGCCTCGACATTGACGCGCACCTCGAGCTGCAAGCACAGATAAGCTAAGCTTGTCTGGGCGCTCGACCGCGACGCACGAAACCGCACGCGTTGCGTTCCAGATATATAGACCGTACCCAAGCTTCGAGTCCGCGTCGGACGGAAGTGACATTGGACAACGAGGGTGCGACGGCGTACTCTACCAGTCGGTCGAATTTACTGCAAATATAATATTGTTAATATTTTTCTATCCTTTCCGGCGAAATATGTTAGACGAGAACGAGGGAGTCAAGTATACATAAACGCCTTGTGTGCGCATTATGCAAGCTCCCACGGAAGTTGTTGTTTTCTCATAGCTTCATACATCTACACAATGAACAGGACGCGTCAATCGATATTACAAAGTCAATCGATAATTCAATATCGATTAGAACCGACTCACTCGAGGCTAAACTTGACAACGTCTCCGATCTCTGGCTCGCGACTGTCCGTGTTTCGGCGCAGCCGCACATCGAATTTACGTATGCGCTTCGGCATGCTGCGAACGAAATCTTATTATCAATTTTCTCCGAACTCATCTTACCGTGTTAGAATTAGGCCCAAAATACAAACAATGGAATGCGACATGTCGAATTTTTTTTGGCCATTGAAACTTCCACAGAAATGAATTTTTTGTTGGAGAGAACTTGCGCATCTCCATTACCCCAATGCAGTTTCGTGAAAAATTATATAAATTGCCAATCTCCGCGAACCTCGTATCCACGCTGTCGAGAACGTAGACTTCTGCCATGTACTGCTTAATCGACAGCACAATCGCTATCCTCTCGTAAGGATCGATGTCCTCGTCCGACGACGAGCTACTCTGCAAATTTTAAAATTTTCTGAATCAATAAAAAGCGGGAAAACAATTAATATTAAATATAAACCTGGGCGGTCAAATCGCGACGCTCCTGCTTTAGATACGACGACGCAGGCAGCTGTGCCCACCACGGCTGAACGAGATTTAAGCGGCTCAATAATTAAATTATATTACTCACCGACATCTTCACGAAATGGCGGTAGTCTTCGTTGGGATTGGGCAGAATTGTCTCGTGAACGGAATCTACTGAATTCAGGTAGAACTGCTTGCGCTGTGGATCCCTGAATGAAATACCATGGCGGTGCCAATATTTTGGCGATAGAAAGTAAGAAAGCAGTGGTAAAGCCACGAGGTTCCGGGAAAGCAATTGCAGCTGTATGTGTATATAGTTGTACCTACCATGATCCCATAAGTTAAAGGTAATAACATTATCATCCTCTCGTGAAGCATATATGCAAGGGGGCGATAAATAATGATTAAATACAAACCAGATCATCCACGATTGGTATACGGCATCGTGGCGGCGTCCTTGGACAATAGCGAGTGCTTCTGATACGATTCTGCGACCGATTTCGATAGCACCGAGTGTCGGAGAGAAGAGCTGCAAAGAACCACGGTATTTTTAAAAAAATATTTTTATAACAAGTATTTGTGCACCGGAATGGATGTTTTCGACAAGATAGAACTTACGAGACTGTAATTTTCCAGCTCCGCGGGAGGGAAAATGAAGATTGATTCCACCCTGAGAGTGTGGCCATCGAATTCGGAACGACCGCCCTCGCGACTGGAAAGACTTTTATAAAATAAAGACATTTAATAAAATCGCACGGTTTCCATTTGTGGATCTCCCTCGCAGTCGATTTAATATTTTCTGCATAAATGAAATGGCCGTGCTGAAATGAGAGCGAAAATCACGTAATCTAGTAATTCCAGGAGCACCTTCAGCAAATGGCCGGAGACAGAAACGTCCATTGTGAGTATGCGGGCATTTTTTCCCATAAAAACCTGTAAAGTAGAGCATAATGAATTGCTGCAATACACTCTTATAGGACACAACCCTTATTGGTCTTATAACTCACTTATTATTATTAAATTAAGTTGAAAATATACTATTAAAATAGATAGATCAACAACGTACATGGCGAGTTTTCGTCGCCGGATCCATGTCTACGACGACGCCTAATCGGTCCATCGCAGGATGGCCGATGCAATCGGGCCTGAAACAAGACATATAGAAGTTGTGAGCATTGTCCGAGCGTGGGAAATAATTGAAAAAGCTCCATCAATGTGACAGTCGAATTTTGCGATACAATCGGAGCATACTGTAAGTAGTTGAGAAGTTTGAACGCAGTATGCGATCCAAACATCAGTTTCTGCAGCCTCGTGGAGTGTGGTAACCACACTGTGGTTCACGCCGTTGTCATTAGTTCTAATATTGTCGCAGAGTATCAAGACAGATCTGCGACTGTCGTATTCGCTATGTTCTGTTATCAATCAATCGTAATTGTGGACTCCACTTTTTATCCCCGATGCTTTGCACACGACTAATTGAGCATGCGTTGAAGTTGAACCAGGCAATCACGTAACATTCAAATAGAAAGGGTTATCGGGAAATGGGGAAGGGGGGACGGAGGGCGTGGGAGAGCATCACCCAAAAAATTACAAAAAAGGATCTTATTAAACCAGGCAGCACAAAAATTCCCGATCTTTCAGTGGGAATTTTATATGACCCGGAAGCGACGCAATCACTTCCATCGGGTCAGCATTCACAGGAAACAGCGAAATTTTGTTTAAAAAACACTATTAACCACGGATTGTCCCCAATTTTTTAACTCGCTGTCACGCCAAAAAATTCACACTTTAAATGTTAATTAAAAATAAAATTACATTAAGAGGCGTGACCGTTTTTCTTCTTTTTTTTCCAAATCAATAGTATACACACGGGATCATTATAGAGGTGGAGCGGATGGTAGGGGAGGGCGCAGAAGAAGGAGCATTAGTCGGGCTCGTCGAGAGTTGTCATCCACAACGTGCCGTTGCCCTCGAAGCTCACGGTTTTCCCGATCTGCAATTTCATCGAGTTAGGGAAGGGTAACACTTTCCTTTAAGACACACCTCCCCCTTCTCCGGGACACGGTAGTCGTAGTCGTTCTTCTTCAGCTCGGTCTCCTTGATGTAGTTGACGTAGTTCTCCTTCACGTAGATTTCGTCTTTCTGAAATTCACATAATAATTGTTGTCATTATTTCAAGAAAATATCAATTTAGTGAAAAAGAAATCGCTAAAGAATGAATAAATTGTAACACACTAACCTGTCGATTGTTTTTCTCCACGAACTGCTTCATTCTGTCGGAGAGATTGACGTCGAGCGGTCTGAGAGTAAATGTTTCGGTGAAAATTTCGGAAAGCCGCCGAATGTACCTCAGGTGCTTGTTGAAGAAGGAGCTGTCCTTCACCAGGCCGCTGATGATCCTGAACGCTGCATGGCGCTCCGCCTGAAAAATGGGATGATGATAAATGCAGTAGCGATGCTCTATATCCCGCCCACTAATAAATAAACACAGTAGTAGCTCCGCCCACTACTAGATAAGCACAGCAGTAAGGCCGAAACCCCGCCCACTTCTTCCCCACTCACTTCGGTCGGAGAAGTAGGTCGAGCATTCGTCGCTGCTCGAGATGTCCGAGAGCCTCGCGAGCTCTCGCTGCCGGCGTCGTCGTAGTTGATGTCGAGGCGGTGCAGCTCGCTCTGAAAAAACACATTTTAACTCTTCGTTTTGTCCTATCACGAAAGAATACAAACACGGTATAAAATACAGTACCACCATGGTATGAAATACAGTACCTACAGACTGGGAAGGTCGCATGGTGGTACTGTAGACTACAGTACCACCACGCGATCCTGTATTTAATTAACTTAATATTCGGTCCCACCACGAAAGGAAACAACCTAGTGAATACGGTATTTACAAAAATACAGTACCTCCATGCGATCCTCGTTCTCCATCTCGCGACGGGCGTGGGAGTGAGAACGGCTTTCACGACGATGATGATGGTCGCTCGAAGAATGGTATCTGAAATGTCCGTGAAATTGCGTGGTGTGGCAAACGTCGTTTTATGGAGATTAATATAACTTGCAGAAATCGAAAAAACTACAACGTTTCCTACACAACGAGAGATCAAAACCCCTTAAAAACTTACGTATCTGGAGATGTACAAGAGGATGAGAAGGATGGGTCCCAGTACTCCTTCTGGTGCTCCTGGAAGGAAATCAACTTATTTCACTCGAACCTCAACCTTTTCTAATTATTTCTTTAGCTGTCTACTCTAGCACAACGCCTGGTGCTTATACCAGCACAATTTTCATGTAGTTTTACCCGATAGAATTTCAAAGAGAGTTCGCGAAACAAGTCTGATAAGAGAAGATAAGCGGAGTAGCGAAAGTAGCCTGCCTGCATGTCCGTAGCCTTTATCGATGGTACATGTTAGTGAAAGCCAAAGTGGGAAGGAATCCCTCTCCCTTTATAGGGTCGGGTGATCCACGTGTATGAATGTTATTGAAGAGACAGGAGATGGAAGAAGGAGGATGAGTGTAAAAAACATTGTCGGCGGAACCGACATACAATACGCTCATCACCCTACGAAAGCTCTCCACTGTTCTTTCGGAGACTGATGGTTAGAGATACAAGAGAACTGTGGAGAGAGATCGTAGGGCGATGAGCGTATTGTCCGGAACGTTCATTTCGCCGACAATAAAATAACGAGCATCTTATAAGAGAATATACATAACCTAATGCCATTTAAAAAGTTGTGTGTGCAAAACGTCATTGCGTTCATGGAGTGTGTGTTTACAGGCAGGCGACGTTTTGCATACGCAACTTTTTAAATGGCAGGAGGTTACATGGCATTTGAAACTATAGATTGAGCTCACCTGCACGGGCGGTGGCGGCGGCTCCGGATCCGAGAACTTTGACTGGGTGATGTCGGAGTCCGAGATGACGTGTCTGAAACCAGCATTTAGTCGATGTTCTCGTTTCGGGACCTTCCACTAATTACAACAGCTAGAAATTATTGAGATGTTGACTTTTCAGCGTTTCTTTTAATTTCCGTCAATTTAAGTATATATTACTTTTAGAGATATAATTGAAAAATATTAAATAGACCACAATACACACGGCTCATTGTAGTACTTCGACATGTTGTAGTAGCCTCTATGATGTTGCCAACCTCCTCCTCCTCCTCCTCCTCCTGCTCGACCGCGATAGTTCCTGAATGAAAAACGATTACTTCAATTGGTCGAAGGAAATTCTTGGAGTGACGATGAACTAATGAATGTCATCGAACACCGAAGCTGTGCACCAATGTGGTATTTAACTCTTAAAGAAATTATACCCCTGTCCATTGTAGTGACGAGGATCGTCGCTGTTGTTGTTGTTGTTGTAGCTGCCGAAGCCGCTCTGCTTGTTGAAGTTGCTGAAAGGTGTATAATAAAGGAATTTCTCAGAAGAAAAGGGGGATGGCGCAATTTTATCACCCCTTGACCCACGATTCCTATGTAGTTGAGCCACCCGGAACTTTGTAATTCCCTATACCCGGACTTCGTGCGTCTTGATCTAATACTTTGTACATCGTTTTGTGCCCCGTGTGATTTAAAAGAGCTAAATTATAGAGGTAAAATTGGTCAAGTCCTCCGGGGTGCCCGACAATGCTAAATCGCTAGACTGCACAAGTTCCTGTAGTATGACAGCTCCAAAGCCTAGGCGCGAAACGCTCTGCAGCGGGCAGGCGACGAGAGATTTCTTCTTTCAATGGAGGGAGAACAATTTGGAAGGAACGTGAATTTAGAAGGGTTTGGAACTGCCAGAATACTCGTGGTCTTCACTGAAATCACTTACTGCTGCCCATCTCTGCCTCCTCCATTGCCGTATCCTCCGCGCTGCGGGGGTGCAGGATTTCTCTGCAATTACAATGGTTCCATAAGGGACTGGCAGGAAATTCTTGACACGGTGCCAATCGGTTTTCCATAAGTAGACGTTTTTAAGTTTCTGCCTGACATTCTTTAATTGTCTTATTCCCGATGGAAGCGCTCCGATAAGCGTGTCCCTCAACCCTTTGTGCCCTCCCAAGTATCGATTCTTCCCCGCGCCCCCCGTCACATGATTCCCCTTGCATTCTCGCCCCGCACAATGTTGTAAAGGCCAAGCATGAAACTTGCTCGCTGGGAAAGGAGAAAAGGAAGAGGAATTCACAAGATATTATCTGGCAAACCTGAGCGATCATGAACCCTTGATCTGCCCCTACTAAACCCGATTCATTGCCGCTTGAATAGCGCAGGGCATGCCACGGGGCTCTAAGGATTAGATGAGCGTGGGAATTAGCACGCTCCGGGCGCCCGACAATGGACATGAGTGGTTGGTATAATTTCTCAAGTTTTGAGTGGTGGGGGCATTACCTGATTGTGAACTGCGACTTGCGCTCCACCTTCTCGATTTTGGAAGAGCTTCTGCAAGAAATACGCTTCTTCTGGGTGTCACAGTAATTTAGTTGTAAAGAAAGAAAGAACTTTTTGGCAGCATGACAATCTGAATGTGGGTCCTTTAGCACACACATCTACATTTGGAAATCCGCCTCATTTCAATAAGTATTGGCATGATGCCAAGAAGATGTCAGTCCTTCTTTAAAGCAAAGCATACCCCGCCTCCCATCTTCTCTCCCGGGTACGACGAAGATGCAGCGGGCTCGAGCGGGGGCGGACGCCCTTCCGTCTCTTCCTTCTGAAAGAATGAAAAATAGATTGAAACAGGCGGAATTTCCGAGTGAATACCGCGCCGCGAGATCGACATGAATCATCTGTGGTAAAGGGCAAATAGTCATTCTTGATTGGAGGCCTAAATTTTCCTGATCAACCACTATTCAGGGCACAGTATTCCTTGCGATTAGAACGCGCAGCCAATGTGATTCGAGGTGAAAGCACCGAAAATACGATGTTTATTCACTGCAGACGCGATGAGTCATCTACAGTAGCCCCACAAACAGCAATGGCAACGGAGAGATGAAACATTTGGCATGTTTACCAGAGAGGGTGAAAGAAATGCAAGCACAAAGACGAGCTGCGAAATACAAGTGGGAGAAAGAAAGAAGCAGTACCAACCAGCAACAAAAGGGGAGTGGGACAATGCCAGAAGCAATCAATGCCACCTATTCCAGTATTACTTTGGTATGGAACAAACACTATCATGACAGGGAACCCGAGGCGTTCTAATTCCCACGCTCGAACAATATCAATTACGGGGAAATTGATCGCTTCTAACCCCTTTTCATGGTCGCTTGACTCACACGTGGCTCGAGATAGAAAAAAAAGCGCGGCCTCATTGACCTCATGCGGTCCTGGAAATTAGAGCGCACCGAGTTCTCTATAATACTCTAGCAAAATGCTTCTAATCTAGGTTACATATCTCCAAATATAATCTCTAAAAGTTAGGATACACAAAACAAACATAGAATCAGATTATGTATTCATGGAAGCAAAACCGAGAAGAAACTAACCGAGAGTCTGTCACGTGTTGCACGAGGGCTGGATGGGAGGAAAGGGTTGAAGGGAGGGCGATGGAAGAGGGGAAGAGTGAGGAGAGTGAGGGGAGGGTGAGGGCACCGGGGGGCGGAGTCAGGTCAAAAAACGGCTTAGTATGACTGGGGCAAGCGAGAGAACACGCGGGAAGTGGAGACACGTGGGAGCGGCCAGTGAGAGATAGAGGGAAATTGAGAGAGAACGAGAGAAAGAAGGGCAGTGTAACAGGGCTCGGGGGGCATGCATTGGGTCATGAAAGCGGGGGCAGACGGCGCGTGACCCCCTGGAGTGATAGGGCCATATCTATCGACGAATGGCACTAAATGGCCAGAATCCATGCTCTAACGTCTGGCGTCTCTCCGTTTGTCCAGTCTCTCACAGGTGCGAGACTACAGAAATGGAGAGACACCAGACATTTTAGGATGGATTCTGCCAAACCCTACTAAAGACAACAGATGAAGCGCTCGCGGGGACTTGAAAGCGCGCAGTATAAAGGGATTAGCATTCTCTCAGGGACGGAGAATGATTTATTGTTAGTACTAGCCCAGTCCCCCATCGATATCGGTGTAACCTCGCTCTTTACTGCTAGGCCAGGGCCCCGCAACCTCTTTGTCCCTGTCAGCAGGCCCCGAGCAGCTGTGACCTCGCCCCGCGGAGCGATGTATCATGTCTGCTTTGGGATCGGCAATAATTAATGACATATGGAGCCTTGGACAAAGAGAAGGAGGTGACCCAGGGCCATTTTGGGAGAATACGAGAGGGGCCATGCAGGGAGTGGGCTGCACTAGGAGTGCAGCCACTTTTACTTCGATTGTCCGGCCGCTCCCTCCTCCCTCCACCCTCCCCCTTCATTCCCAGGGAACGCCACGTCAGCATTACCTCTATTCTTCCTGCGGCTGCAGTCGGGAGGGAGCCTTTCAATACGAGAATAGATGAGAATAAGGGATAAGGGACACGATGTGGTATTGTGAAATTGCCATCTGGTAATCAGTGACCGAGGAGGATTCAGAACAGCTCGAATTGAACGGAAGAATGAGAAGGGCACGGAAGACTTAGTTTAGAGAATAAAGGAGAGAAAAATATAAAAGAAACACGAATGAAAGCAGGCCATTAAAAACGTTCGCGCTCCACGTGCACGAGGGTCCACGTATTGCGCTGTCGCGTGATTTCGACGTTGAATGCTTCCGAGGCGTCGTAAACGGGGCCGAGGATACGTCTGAAAAGGAGAGGATTGTCCCTCGCTACATATTCGCAAGGGTAATTTAGCGCGAAGGTGCAATGGGAAGGGTGACCCCCGGCTTTGCGCTAAACACGCCACATAAAGGCAAAGGAGTGTCCCCGGCTATTGGTCTAGGTCAATTATCCTTCTAATGAGAGAGTGGCGGAGGAGTGGAACGGATAGGAATTATGACTATTATCGAAGAACCAAACTCGTCTTCATTTCGCTCCTCGGTGCTCTCTCTCTCCCTCAATGCTCTCTAACCTGACGACGAGAGAAACCCCGTTTTAAAGAAGGAGTAGGACCAAGATTCCGGTCCGTAAAAGAGCTGTGGAAATTGTGGATCCAAATAGTTTAAAAGCGACAGCGGCCAAATCTCTGAAAGAAATCCGGCCATTTTTATGTTAATTAATTGGCCGTCTGCAAAGTCGATTCTCTCTCTCTCCCAGTCTGGCTGGGCGGAGGCGGAGCGACCGGTCTGCTTTTCTTCTTCTCCTCTCCGTCGCGCTTTCTGTGAGTTTTTGTGGGTTTTTAGAGTGCTCCCCGGAGTTTTCGGGTACGCGCTTTTCAGTGGACATGGTGCTGAGGATTTCTGAGCTGTGTGGGAGGTCCGGAAAGCGGTGCAGTGGTTTTTACGGTTCGAATTT